>PVKE010013848.1:0-35910 GCA_004027555.1 Craseonycteris thonglongyai
ACACACACCCCACACCTACACACACACCCCCACACACCCCCACCTCACACACACCCCTGCCGCCCCGGCCCCGCGCGCCATGCCAGCTGCCCTCCGGCTCCCCGCAGGTCTTCTGGATCGGACCCCTGGTCGGCGCCATCTTGGGCTCCCTCCTCTACAACTACGTCCTGTGCCCGCCTTCCAAGAGCATGTCGGAGCGCCTGGCCGTGCTGAAGGGGCTAGAGCCGGACACCGACTGGGAGGAGCGCGAGGTGCGGCGGCGGCAGTCGGTGGAATTGCACTCGCCGCAGAGCCTCCCGCGGGGCAGCAAGGCCTGAGCGCCCCCGGCCCGGCCCCGACGGCCCGGCCCCAGGCTCGGGGGAGCTCCAAGCAGCCGCCTGCGGGCCGAGGTCGCGCCCGGGCTCCGGGGCCAGCGCCACCTGTGCCGGCCCTGGCCTGAGGCAGAAGGGCCCACCTGCCCCTCCGCTCCCCTGGTCCGGAGTTGGCCCCCCGTGCAGAGTAGCTGCTTCCAGGAGGGCACGGCCCTCCTAGGGCTGCGGAGCTGGCGTGAGCCTGGCAGACCCCCCTGTCCAGAGGCTGCAGGTGGGCGAATAGTCAACCCTTTGGCGCATTGCAGGAATCTGGGGACTGAGGTGGGCAAGGAGGGCTGGGGAGCAGTCAGAGGAAGGTTCTGGAGAGCCAGTACTGGGTGGCCTGAGGGAGAGTGTACAGACCCCACCCTGGGGGTTCAGGAAATGGGGTTTTGCCGGTGTGTAAATGTGTGCTCACCCCTGAGTGCCTCTCTGTCCCCAAGTGTAGGGTTGTGCATGCTCCTGAGGGTGAGCGGGTGTGCCTGTGGTGGTGCAAGTGTGCCCTGGCCGGTGACCTCTCACTGCCATCCTTGAGCCCCGCTTCCCCCACTGCAATAAATCCACTTCGTCTGCAGTGGATGAGTCCTTGCCAGCCGTCATCCCCAGGAGGGTCTGGAGGCCACTTTGTGAGGGCTGAGGGAGCACTCTGATTTCCCGACCCTGCTCCTCCTGGACAATTCCCTCAAGCTTCAGCACTGGGCCCCAAGGCTTGTCAGGACCCACTGCAACCAGAGAAAGGCTTCCCCAGAAGTGGCCTCTGGACAAAAGGAAGGTTGGGTGGCCAAGGGCCTCTTTTCTTCCCGAGGAGGATTTCTTCAAAAGAGGAAGCAGAAGAGAGAGAGAACGCATACCGAACATTTGTGCCTTCCACCCCTCACCTCTGGGGGGAGGAGGGGCTCCATACCTAGAGATTAGACTCCCTCTGTGATAAAACAAAAGCCCTTTTTGGGCCCCTGGCTTTGTCTTGGGAGCTGGGAGATTTGCAACTAGACACTTCTTGAAAGGAGACACTTAGTTTCGAAAGAGCCCTCCCAGCTCACATCTAGGGCTGGCTGGGCAAGGCACTCAGGCACATGCAAACGCGGGCACCAGGCAGCACCCTTCCGTCACCAATCCCACCGCAGGCCCCCTCCTCAGGCAGCAGCCCCACCTCGGGCAGCAGCCCCTCCTCAGCCGCAGCGCTCCCTCCCTTCTGGCCCCCACCACAGAAGTTACGGTGGCGAGAGCAGCAGCCTAGCACTCTCAGGACCTGAGAAGGGAAACGACTTGTCCCGCAGAGGCTGGTCTGTGTCTAGAGCCCGGGCTTCTACGTTTCCAGGCCAGTGCATTGGTTCTCAAGTCAGGGTAACTGGGATTGAGATGATGCATGTAAAGATGCTGTGTGAACTGTAATGCCTCATATCATTACCATTAGTGGTATGATAAGCGTTATTGAAATCACTATTATTTCTGCTTCCTGGGCAAGAACTCTGAAGGGGCCTGACCCTTGGGCTATTTTAGCTCCTTTAGTTGGTGATATAGCAAAGGAGAGCCCGGGGAACCCCAACGTGCAGGCAGAAGGAGCTGGGCTTGGGGCTGGCCCCATCCTGGTTCAGCCTCAACTTCTTCAGACCTGAGTGCACCCTGGCTGTTCTCTCCGTTCCTACCTCCCACTACCCAGACCTTCCATTCACTCCTGGCTCTCCAGCCTGCTGCATAGTTACCCTAAGAGTCACACCTTGAGTCCCCTTCTCCATGTCCTCTCTTGCCTCCTGCTTTCAAGGCTTTTATCTGGCTCTGTCCCACACTGCACCAAGCACCCACTGTGCACTGGAGTCACCAGCCCTTTCCCGCCCTCCACTCCATTCAGAGATGGACTGAGGAACATCTCTGTACTTGTGCCGGCCTTTGCGTCTATGCCTTTTTTATCTTCCTTGACCAAAGCTCCCTTTGGGATCAGAAGGCAACCCCCGGCCAGAGATACTATGGAGATGATTCTTCCCCAAAACCCTGGAGAGCTGGTGACAGCTACCTGGCCTCACAACTGGGGGAGGGGTTGACTCAAAGACCAAAGTGACCTCCAGGGCTGTACTAAGTAGCTGAGTGTCCTTGCTCTGGAAGTTCAAAGACAGCAAGCCAGTGAGCTGTGAGCCAAACCTGGATGTGTCTCAGGAACCTCCTCCCCACCCCACCTCACCCCAACAGATCCCTCCAGAAGCTGCCAAGAATTTCTCTCTATGTCTATTCCACTTTCTGGATTTCATCACCCCCAAAACTAAATATGAGAATCCTACCACTTCCAGCTCAGATTGGGGTCACTAAGGTCAGAGGTCAAAGCAGGATTCAAAGTAATGGGGGTGGAGAGGAACTGATTCTTATTGAGTGTTTCTTGTGTCCCAGCCTCTGGGCTGTGTGCTTCACAAGCATTAGCTCATTTCAGCAGTTTCAGGAAGGACAATGGCCCCCAGCTATGCAGGGTTTTATTATTTCTAAAGCACTTGCTTACCCCAGCCTTGTGAGATAAGCAGAGCAAGTACAGTCATGTGCACATAATGACTTTTAGGTCAATGGCTGACCACATAGATGAAGGTGGTCCCATAAGATTATGATGGAACTAAAAATCCCTTCTAGTGCCATCCTAACCGCCATAGCTTGGTAACATGGCGCCACACATTACGTGTTTGTGGTAACGCTGGAGTAAACAAACCTGTGCCGCCTGTGGCATACAAGTATAGTGCATACAATTACAGTAGTAGGCTACACCATGTGGGTTCTACAGGTACATTCTCTATGTTCCCACAATCACCTCATGATGCATTTCTCAGAACGTATCCCTGTCATTAATTGGCATGTGACTGTACTGTTGTTCCCATTTGTTTAGATTAATGAACTGAAACTAAGAGACTGTTCTAAAGTCACACAGCTCTGTGTAGTGGAGCCAAGACTTGAACTCAGGCCTTTTTATTCAAAACCCATGGATCTTTCCATTCAGAAGTCAGAGACCAGTCTAGTCTGAGGCAAGTCCTAGCCCCTCTTGGAAACAGTTGGCAGAAACTGGAGACCACAACTGCGCCTGCTCAGCCTAGCCCATTGACCTGTGGTGGACACAGGGCCTTGGGAAGGGCTGTGGCAAGGCATGGAGAAAGCGACAAAGAATGGTTTCTGCTCTTGAAGAGCACCCAGTCTGGAGTACGATGGAGGTCAGACACGCTCCAAACCAGACAGAGGCCGGGGAATATAGAGGCAGATGGATAGGCCTCCGGGTCCCCAAGGTGGGGATAGAGAAGGCTCTGAGCTGAGGGGAGGAGGTGTCTGGCCACTGGGTCCCAGAGCATCCAGTCCCACAGTCCCATTTTTTTTGCCAGATGACTTTGCACCTGCAAATGTTGCTTTGATGTTGTTTTGTATCTTTAAGCTGTGATTCTGTATATATGCAATGCCTCCCAGCTAGACTGTAAGCCCACTGGGGACAGGGCTCCTTCCAATGTTTGGACAGCATTCTCCTGTCTTCCCTCACCTGTCTTGTCTAGCACAGTGCCCTGCATATGGTAAGCTCAATAAATGCTCATTTGCCAATAATGCTGTTTCTGCCACTACTTAGAAATGATAAGTACAGTCCAAGGCACCAGTCCTGAGCTCCCCAGAGCTGCTGTTAGGAATGGTGCAGAGGGGATTTCAAATGCTTAACTAATTGGTAGCTAATTCCCACTCCCAACCTGGCCAGTGAGCAACCCCAGCTTTGTCACCCAGATGACATCATGAAGAGAGCACCAAGACATGAGCAGGCTGTGTGGTCTGCAGGCAGAGCAAAGAACAGCCCCTTTCACCCACCCCCTCGTGCTGGCTGTAGTGCCGTGTTGGGAAGTCCAGGTAGGGACCACCAGGGTCTGGGACATCTAACACTCAACACATCCAAAACGGACCGCCTGCTCTCCCCAAACCTGCTTCTCCCACAGTTCTTTCATCTCAGCTGACAGCAACTCCATCTTCCCAGCTGTGCAAGCCCAAAAGCTCCGCATCCACTCGACTCCTCATTCTCACACACCCTGTGAACTCATCAGGGAATCCTATCGGTTTTACAGTCACAAGGGATCCAGAATCGGATCACCATCACTTTCACTACCCAACTCTTCCTGGATAGGTGACTGCCAGTCGGTCTCCCTCTCATTGTTGCCCCTCTAGCCTCTTCTCAGCATAGCAGCAGAGGGCTTGTAGCATCAGCTTCATCAGACCACACCTGTCCTTGGCTCAGCGACTTCCTCCATCTCTCAAGTGAAGTCTTCCGGGACACACAGGTCTGCCCACCTCCACCCGCTGTCCTCATCTCCTTACGCTCTCTCTTGCTCCCTCTGCCCCGAATGTTCTTTCCCCAGGGATATGCACGGTTCTTTCCTTCTCCTTTTTCAAGCCTTTGCTCATAGATCACCTTCTCAATAAGACCTACACTGACCCCCATTTAAAATTTCAAAGATCTTTTACTCCTACCCCAGCACATAGCACTTACCAGATTCTACGGTATTATATAATTTATATATGTCCATTGTATATTGTCCCCTTTCACTAGAATATTAATGCCACAAGGCAGAGACGTCTGCTAGCTCATGACTATAGCCCCAGTACCTAAAACAGTGCACACAGTACGTGCTCAATAAATCTTTGTGGAATGAATGAATGTCTCTTTCCTAACACTGGGGAGAGGCCTGGGGGCTTCACTGGCTGCCAGTTTCCCTACCATTTCTAGTCCTAGCCTTCAGCCACTCCCAAGGAATACAGGGGTCTCTCTATCAGGAAAGGAGGGGAGGAGCCCTCCCTGAGAGATTCTAACTTTCCTGTCACAAACAGAAAGGCTCATCTCCAAGCCCAGAGAGGTCGCAGGTGAGCGTGTCCTCTGGGACTAGCTGGGCAGGACCAAGTGCTCAGAGAAAAGACAATTCCAGGGCTTAGGAACCCCAGTAGTTTCTGGTGACAATCTTAGGACAGGGTGACCCTGATTGTTAAAGAGATGGAAGGACCTCAAGCACAGACCTAGGGAACATATCCAGCTGCCCGCCTCTAAGCAACCTTGACAGATCAAGTCTCCTGCAGCCACACCAGGCTGATTCCCAGCTCAAGTCACTGTGTGACCCCAGGCAAGGCAGTAACCTCTGAGTCTGGGTTTCCTCACAGGCACCTCAGAAATAAATCACACAATCGAGGCCAAGGACCTTGGTGAGTTGTAAAGGATTGGGCTCAAATCCTCAAGCCAGAGCTTCCCCTGGTGGCACAGCCACCACTCCAAGACCACTGTGGAGTCGCAAAGACAGTGCCTGGAGAGAGATGAGAAAGAAGGTGGGAGGGTGCTGATTGGAGGTAAGCAAGTTCAACAGCCAAGGGCCCTGGCCCCCTGATGTTCCAGTCTGGGCCAAGCCCATGAGAAACCCGGAGCCCCAAGTCCAGAAGGAAACCCTGTATATAGCGGCCATACTCGGCCAGGGTCAGGGCCCAAGAACCCAGGGCAGAAAGGACTGACAGACCTCCTGCCTCCAGAGGAGGGGGTGGGGGGAGGAGCAGTACCAGCAGGAAACCCTGCACAGGGGAGAAACAATAGCAGGGTTTCTTTGAGCTCTGTTTTCTTTGGCTTCTTTGCTGCCACGGAGCCCAGAGTCCACTCCTCCAGGTCCTTGGCTTTCCTCCCGTCCCGCCCCTTTGCCCCTGCCTAACAGACTGACGGGAGCCCCTGTTCTCCCCCGCTGCGGTACCCTCCACCGTAGCTACACACAGAGCCCTTTGGGGGCTTTTTAAATTACAGTCACAGCAAAAGGAAACGTCACTGAGCCTAACTGCGCACTGCGCTCCGTGCTTCCCCAGGACACCGGGGTGGGGGTGGGGGTGGGTCGTGAGCGCAGCTCCCGGGATCCTGGGGGTGGTTCCCTGCCCCTCCTCCAAGCCCTGCAGGGCCCTCCAGCCTCATTCCCCACATGCCTAAACGGGGGATTGGAAGAGGGAGGGGTGTGGGGTGGGGAGGACTGGAAGAAAGTGTCAACCGGTTCAGGGGTGGAAGGACTTGATTTTGAGGGCATGGAAAAAGGCCACATGTCAGAGAGACAGCCGTGGAAAATGAGGTTGACAGAACCAAAGCAAGCCACAGAAACTAAGAAACAGAGAAAAGGTGGAACAGGACATGGAAAGTGAGAGAGAAATAAGGAGACGCAGACAGAGAGACTAAGGCCAAAACTGTAAAAGGAAGGGGAAAAAACAAATGGAAAGGAAAGAGAGAGATTGGGAAAAAGAGAGGAGGAGGCTGTCAGAGGGAGAGGAGCAGAGACACTGAAGAGAAAGAGTCTGAAAAAGAGAGACAGGCAGCATTTGGAGAAACAAACTGAAGGACAAAGACGGAAGAAGGAGAGAAATAAAGAGTGAGGTTTTGAAGGACGAGGAGGCTAAAGAGACTGAGAGGAGAGGAGCTGGAGGTAGAGGAGAAGGAACACCTGCGATCTAGAGTGCAGGGCTTCTGGCAGGCAGGCTCGAGAAGCCAAGACCCCGCGGGGGAGGTCAGTAGTGCGCCTGCACCCCCGCTGCACCCCACTCCGACTCCCAAGTCCCAGGGCCTCCTCCTTGACCTAAAACAAAACCGAACCCAGCTATGCCCCGTCCTGACCCATGGACAAAGTGAACTCTCGGCCCCCACCTCCTTCGGGGACGCGCTGGGATGCCCAAGAAGGGCTAGCATGGTTGCTAAGCAGAGGGCGCCTCCCAGGATTGGCCGCCTCCAAGCAGGACTGCCTAGCTTCTGGGGGTCGAGGAGTGCCAAGCGCAGGGCAGGCTCGCACAGTGCCCACTTTCCCCCAAACGCCCCCGCTCCAACTCCGCAGGATCGCCGGCCCGGGGCCAGGGAGAGGCCAGCGACGGCCGGACCGGCCCGCACAGCCCAGCCGGGACTCCCGCCCCCGCCACGGAGCGGCAGGGAGCTGAGCGGCACTGTCCCGAGGGCAGCGCATCACTCCAGCCCCGCCGGGGGTGAGGCTGGGTGAGGATGCCCGGGTCACAGGAGGGAAAGGAGGACAAAGTGGGGAGACCGCGGCTAGCCGGGCGCAGGCAGCCGGCCGCAGGTCGCTAGGACTGCAGAGCGCGGCCGGAGCACAGTCTTCCCCGGGACCATCAGCGCGCAGCGGAGCGTCGGAGCCGCCCGGAGCGCACCATGCGCGGGTCCTGCGCCGCCTGGGTCCCTTGGCCCGGGCAGGTTGCACGCCGCCCTGGCGGAGGGACGCGCGGGGCCGCCGCCGAGCTCCCTCCCTGCGCGCAGCGCGGGCCCCCGGGCGCGAGAGCCGCCCCCTGCCCCCCCGCGCCGCGCCCGCGCCCGCGCCCAGACGCCCGCCCTCTATATAGCGCACCCCTGCGGGGCCCGCTCCAGGCCGCTAGCCACGCCGTGGGCCCGGGACAGCGCGCCGCGCCTGGGAGCCAGCCCCTCGTCCCCAGCGCCACCGACTGGCAACCCCCGCTGCCGCTCGGCCCCGTGGCCACCATGAAGAAGGAGGTGTGCTCCGTGGCCTTCGTCAAGGCCGTGTTCACCGAGTTCCTGGCCACCCTCGTCTTCGTCTTCTTCGGGCTGGGCTCGGCTCTCCCGTGGCCGTCGGAGGCGCCAACCGTGCTGCAGATCTCTCTGGCCTTTGGCCTGGCCATAGGCACGCTGGCTCAGGCCCTGGGGCCCGTGAGCGGGGGCCACATCAACCCCGCCGTCACACTGGCCTTCTTAGTGGGCAACCAGATCTCCCTGCTCCGGGCCGTCTTCTACGTGGTGGCCCAGCTGGTGGGTGCCATTGCTGGAGCGGGCATCCTCTATGGTCTGGCACCAGGCAGTGCCCGGGGCAATCTGGCCATCAATGCGGTGAGTGCCCAAGGGAACCTGGTGTGGGCTTGGGATCAGGCCCCCACGCCCCACCTCAAGAATGGGTGTTAGTGGGCCGGTACACACCCTTACAAAGAAGGTGACAGCCTCCCAAGGCCAGGAAGAGGAATCCCCAGGCTGGAGTGTACCCCTGTTCAGCCTCCCTGGTTCATACCTACCTCCTCTGCCCCCTTCCCTCCTGATTCTCCCTTCTGGCCTCTTTTCTGGTACCTACTGCCCCTCCTTTCTTGCCCCAAACTTCTGGCTTTTCTTCTGTCTCACTCCTGAATTCTGCCTTCCTCTTGGACCCCTCATGGCTTGTGACTGCTTCTCAGTGGAGCGGTTTTGTGGAACCATCAGCAAGAGATAGGTAGTAATCCTAGCTTCTGTTGAGCCTGGCCTCTCTGGGTCTCATTTTCCTAGTCATGACATGGTGATGGCCATAACCTACCACAGCAGGTGTCAAGGGATCCCATTTAGAAACCGTGCACGTGAACCCCCTAATTCAGTTCCAGTGCATAAGGCCTCCGCTGAATACTAGTCCCTGCTCCTGGACCCCTGCTACCTCCCCCTCTCGCAGCCAGCCCCAGATTCGGCCCCCACGTCCCATGCAAACTGGGTTCATTAATCAAATACAGAGGAGGATTTTCTCGGCCATTGTCAAGCCGTGAGTCAGCCGCACTGGAGAGACGGGTTTGAGGTTGGCACTGGCAGCGGGTCAGGCATGGGCAGGAGGTGGGCTGGGGGGTGCAGTCAGCAAACTGGGAAGCTGCCTACAGGAGGGAGGGTAAATGCCAGCTTGTGGGGGTTGGGGACTGGGCAGAACCGTTGACAGCACTGTGTCCAGGAAAAGCTCCCCTTCACACCACCCTTTGGCCACAGGCCTGCACTCCAAGCTTTGCACACACTGAAGTGTGTAGTCTCTTCGGCAGATGACCTCCTGACTTGATGTGTCCTGGGCTGTAGGTGTCCCTAGAGACACAAAGCCCATTTCCCCAAGCCCCTGGCCACGGAGCCAGAAGAAGGCAGGGGTCCTAACCCTAACCCACCTCCCATTGCAGCTCAACAACAACACAACACCGGGCCAGGCTGTGGTGGCAGAGCTGATCCTGACCTTCCAGCTGGCGCTCTGCATCTTCTCCTCCACCGACTCCCGCCGTACCAGCCCTGTGGGCTCCCCAGCCCTGTCCATTGGCCTGTCGGTCACGCTAGGCCATCTCGTGGGGGTGAGTGGACCTGCCACATGTCTGGGGTTGTGGGTAGCTCCTTGGGGCAAATAATGGGGCCCTAGAGCAGACCAATGAGCCTTGAAGTTTGGATCTGGAAGGGGGGGTGGAAGGGGTGCTATACTCTGGCCCAGACTTGAACACTCCAAACCTTCTCTAGCCCTGAGCAAAGATGGGAGTAAGTGGGAATTGGGATGCGGGCAGGCGACCAAGCCTGAGCTCAGGAGAGGGAGAGGTCACCAGCCTAGGAATCAGGAGACTTGAGTTGGAGACCTGGCTCAGCCCCTGGACCGCTGGGTGACCCTGGGGGAGTTGGGTCCCTGTGGGAGTGGACCAGCACATTGCCTCTCACCACGGCCCTCTGTGTAGATCTACTTCACCGGCTGCTCCATGAACCCGGCGCGTTCTTTCGGCCCTGCAGTGGTCATGAAGCAGTTCAGCTCTGAGCACTGGGTGAGTCTGGGGCTCCCATGGGTCCCTGGCACTGAAGGCCTGGACACCTGGCTGTGGTGGATGAGAGCTAACTGGACTTTCTGGATGCTGTGGGCTCAGAGCTTGGGGGTGGGCCCGGGGGGTGGCAGCTCGAGAGAGAAGGGGACACAGTAGGGAATGGGACGCAGCCAGAACAAGGGCAGAGGTAGATTTATAGGGCCCGAGCCCCTGGGGACCCTGGTTGGAGGATTGGGAGGGGACTGTATGGATCTGTTCCTCCAGGGAAGGCAGAGGATCTGTACTTCTGGGTTGATTCCCTCTGAGGATTTTGTCTGTCCCTCTGGTGATCTGTGTGTCTGTCCTCTCTCTGATGTTTTATTTATCTGTCCCTGTTGAGGGATTGGGAGGGACTTCCTTCCTATGGGTCTGTCCCTCTGGATAATCTGTCACTTCCTTTGGGAGCTCAGGGTCCCTCTCCAGAGTCTGTCTCTGTCCAGATGTGGAAGGGAGAGGAGTTCTGCTTGTCTCTCTGAGGACCTATGTGTCTGTTTCCTCTAACAGTTTGTCTCTTTTTAGGGTGGGGGTTGGAGGGGGCCTGTCCCGCTAGGGGTCTGTCTGTCTCCTTTGAGGATATGGGTGTCTGTGGTCCATGTCCCCGTCACTGGGCAGTGGGGTATCAGTATGTCTGTCCCTGAGGTGGGAGAAAGTCTTCCCTTCTGGAGGTCTGGAAGTCTGTATGTCTGTCTCCTCTGAGGGTCCATGAGTCTGTCCTCTGGAGGAGGGGGTGTTGGTCTCTGCGGCTGGAGCTCAGCCCTGACATTGCCCTCTCTCCACCAGGTATTCTGGGTGGGGCCCATCGTGGGGGCTGCCCTGGCTGCCATCCTCTACTTCTACCTGCTCTTCCCCAACTCCCTGAGCCTGAGTGAGCGTGTGGCCGTCGTCAAGGGCACATATGAGCCTGAGGAGGACTGGGAGGAGCAGCGGGAGGAGCGGAAGAAGACCATGGAGCTGACTGCCCGCTGACCAGCGTCAGGCAGGGGCCAGCCCCTCAGCCCCTGAACCTCACAGCTGAGTCCTCTGGACTGGGGAGGGGGTGCTGGCTCCCCAAGCTGCACAGTTAGAAATGGGAGCAGGAACCCATGATGCGACTCTTGGGGTGGGGGCCAGGGGCTGGGGTCTGGTGGGGAGGGCGTCTCTCTGGGACAGAGCAAACTGATTCCATGAGGTCAGACCTCAGAGTGAATGCAGCACCAAGCTTGCAGGGTGCTCCAGGGCCAGGCCCGGAATGGGTGACCTGCACTCTTCGTCCTCCGCTCTCCCCCTGCCCTCCTCAAGAGCCAAAGGGATCTCAGGCCCTAGGACAGCAGAGGCTGACCCTTCCCAGAGCTCTTCAGGAGGGAGACAGACTGGCTCACTAAATGCTGCCTTATTTATTTCTGCTTAAGGATGCATGGGGTAGGGCTGCTGGTGTTGGGGGTGGGGGCTTCCCAATAAACCACTGACATTTATGTTCTGCCTCATCTTTCTCCAGAAGCCTGTCCTTGGGACACTCTGGCTCATCACGTCTCCTCTTTGTCATTCCCACGCCGTCCCCCTATGGGCTTCCATGGGCCCCACAGTTCTCTGTGGAAAGACAGGGAAGCTGAAGCTAGGGGAGGCCTGGAGAGTCAGATATGGGGGGAGAGGGGGCATGAGGAGAGAAAGGGACCAAATACAGAAACAGAGCCAGAGGCCAGGAAGGAGCAGAGGGAACGCAGAAGGAGGCATCTTCCCCAAGGAGCCTCCTGCCTGCACACCCCTCCCACCTCAGCTATGTCAAGTCCCTGCCCCTTGAGGAGGGTATGCCAGGCAGGGTAGAGAAGTGAACCAGCCTGCAGCCCCTTGAGATTCCAAGGGGGTGACCAGCCAGGTCTGTCATCAGGGAGGAAAAACAGCCCTCGACTCCCCTCTCTGCACCTCAGTGTTCTAAAACAGTACCATGTTGGGAGCCTGACCTCAAAGAGAGCAGGTCTCCCCCCCCCCCCCCCCACCACACACACACATGAGAGACAGACAGACCTGGCCCAGCTCTTCATGGCTCCTCTCCCCTGCTTCTGCAGGCCAGTGTTCCCACCCTTGTCCCCTCTGGGCCTACAGCTCTGCTCTCACCAGCTCCTGTCCCCTTGCCACTGACACTCCTTAGGAAACCTCCTTAACTGTCCAAGCTCCATCTCTTAAGCTATAAAGTGAGGATTAGAACCACTTTCCTCACAGTGTTGCAGGGAGTCAGATGAGATTTCCGGGACCTGTCTGCTGTCTGTGGGGAAGTGGGTGGAATGCAGATGAGCAGCTCAAGACCCAGCCCTGTATCATAGTTAAGGAGTCCGGCTTGGAGTTCAAGTCTTGCTGCCCAACTCTGGGTAATATAAGTTGTTCAGTGAGTTTTCGTTACCTCATCTGTAAAATGGGGATAATTGTACCCACTTCCTGGGTGGTTATGGGGAAAAAATGAGACAATGGATGGACGTAAAACCCATGTGCAAACAAGGCCAGGCACCTCAGAGGGAGTGCTCAATAAACGAGCGTGAAAAGAAACCCGTGAGTACACATCTGGGAGCAGCCACACCCCAGCTCGGAGCCTTTGCTTTCCTGAGCTCCCGCTTCTTTCTGGTGTGGGAAGCTTTCCTCGGGGTCTCCAGTTTTGCCTCAGAAGAGAAGAGGCCAGCAGGGCCAGGAGATGGACTGAGAAGAGACGGGAGAGGCTATTGATAGGGTCAGTCCCCGCGTGAGAGCGGCCGAGTCCCCAGCCCTCCACACTGGAATCTACTGTCTGTAAGTGGGAGCTGCAACCGGCCCGTCCTGCCCTACCTGCCTCACCGGGTACAGTTAACACCGATGGCAGTGCGCGTGTGAGACGCTCAGGGAAGGAGCCGTCCCCCACCCGCCGCCCCTCGGCCCCCGCCCCAGTCGGGCCGCAAGTGCCAGCTCCGACCAGCAGGGGGGGGCACTGGTCCACCGAATGCACAGCCGCTGTGCTTTCTCGTCCTGGCGTCCCGGATCTGAGCCAGCCAGATGGGGCGTGCGGGGTGGAGGACGAGGGGAGTCTCTCAGGCCTGGGTCCCCTGGAGCCGCCAGGGAGCAGCTACCCGCAGTCCACCCCCACCCTACCATCCGAGACGGGATCCAGAACAGAACGGATCCTTTCCCCACTCAAGTCTCCACAAAACTCAGGTACAGGCACGGCCGTGAAGGTGAGGCTGGCCTCTCCCCCAAGTCCAGCAAATTATGTTTCTTTCTCTAAAAGGAGGGCCTGTAGGGGACAGACCCTCAGGGTGGGGTACCCAGTCTGAAGGAGTTCCAGGCCCGGCCAGAGGGCGAGGGTCCGCCTGGGGCTTTGGGCGGTCGGGCTGTGTGGCCAGCAGAGGGCGCTGTGCTCCTTGGTAGCTCGTCCTCCCGCGCTGCTAGGTCCCGGCTCATAAAGGCCTGCGCACGCAGGAGCACGGACACCCTAACCCTGCGCATCCACACTGACCTTCAGTTATACGGAGGGGCTGGGTCGTCCAGGCAAGTACCACTCACTCCGTGCGTGGGAGAGCCACGTCAGCCCTCCCTCATTCTCTCTCCAGGGCTGCTAGGGACCAGGATTAGGAGCCTGATTCCATGTGTTCTAGGAGAGGCACACGTGTGTGTCATACCCAGGCATGCACACGATCCAGTCACCCCTTTGACCCTCTGCCCCACCTGAAGGTGCAGGAAGAGCCCGGATTCTCCTCTAGGAGGCTTCCTCCCCCCTTTCACTCTTTCTACGCCAGCTTTCACCAGCTAGGAAGGTGGACATGGGGACATGATGGAGAGATGGAGGAGAATTGGGGGTGAAGGCACAAAATGGACAGAAGGTTGGCTCTCTAGATGGTTAGACAGGAGGAGGGATTGCTGGAGAGTCAACTCTCAGCCCCTCAGTGCCCCAGCTTCCTCCTCAGCCATGTGTGGATGCGATCAGACTTCACCTGCCACATTTTGTGGGGATTGGTGACATGAAACTACCTTGAATTCTTCCCTTTCTGACATGTTTTTATTGTCCCTCCTCTTCTCTCCCTGTACCTTCTTCCTTCCCCTCTCTACCTCCCCCAAGCCCTGAGAGGACCTGTCAGAGCTCACATTGTCCCACATTGTGCACACACATTCTCACACACACCACTCCCCAGAAGTGTGGGAGGTGCTCACCCCAGCAGTATGGGGAGCCCAGAGACAGGCCTCTGGGGGATTAAGAGCACACAGCCACCTGACTGGCAGTTGTAAGCAGCCAGGTGTAGGGCCCTGGCAAAGGGCTCTCAGCATGAGTGACCTCAAAGAGTGGCTGGAGCCCAGGACTGGCTGGGCCCCGCAAGGTCCTGGGTGGAGCTGGAACAAGCCGTGGCCAATGCCTGGCTGGCCTTGGGGGTGGAGGACCTAGTCCCAGGCCAGGCAGGGCCCCAGGAGGCTCTGTTCTAGGCCAGCTGGAAACAAGGCTGCCGCTGCACTTCCTGCTCTCAGCCTGGAGCGTGGGCCCCAGCACGGGGGCCCTGCCCACCCCAGCCTGGTCCTCACAGCTGTCTCACTGGAGAGGGGAGGGCAGGGGCTCAGAGACACTCTCCTAGGTATTAGCACATTTCTTTACAATGACACAGGGGTGGTGGGAATTTCTGTCTCTGTTGTGTAAGTGGAGAAACAGGTCAGAGTCTAGCACTGGTCAGGGGTACAGCACACATAGCAATGCTCATAGGCTTTTACTTGTATTGTCTTATCAAAGGCTCTCAACAGATAGCATTCCTGCTGTTCGGTGCCTGGTGTACAGGTGCAGAAACCTAGCCCCTAGGCAAGAGAGTAGGGATGGGGAAGCATCTGTTCCCAAGCCCTCTGTGGCTGTCTGAGGAGAGGGGAGGACAGAGATGCCCTTGAGGTTCCCTGGGACAGCTCCTTGTCCGGGAACCCACTGTGCAGGGAGGAATGTCAGCCACACCGCCCATTCCTTCATTCCTTGAGTAGTTATTGGAAGACTCCTTTAAGGCAGGCAAGCACAGGTGTCTGCAGTGGAACAGAGGCACTGAAGAGGCCAAACCAGAAGTAGCTGCTGGCTTTGCTGAAGCCCGACTTCTCCATGAAGCTTGCTCTGATGCTGCTGGAGAGGAAAATCAGAGTGGGCTTCATGGAGGACTTGGACTTGAGCAGTTGTGAAAGACAAGAGGAAAGGCATTCCAAACCCATGGTCTCTCTACTGTTCTGAGATTAACAGGCATGTCATAAAGAAGCCAGGAGAGGGAGAAGTGCAAACCACAGATGAGACTGGCAATGGCCCCCATTCCCCAGAGAGCCGAGAGCACAGGGAAGGGCCCCTGACTCAACACAGGAGAAGGGCCACAGGGAAGCTAGTGAGGGTGTGGGGCCCACCAGTGAGTGCAGCTGAGGAGGAAGGATGGGAAGAAGGCTTGCCTGTGGGCTTGGCTTTCTAAGTGGGACAGGAGGCGAGTTGACCTGCTGGAAGAAAGCCAGTGAGAGGGTACTTGAAGGGAGTGGGGAAGGCTTGAAGTAGGTCTTAGAGGAATAGGGAAAGAGCTGGCAATGATCTAAGGATTGCCGAATAGAGCTGTGACCCCCGCTGAGGCCAGAGACCGTGGACTTGTCATGGCAGCAGTCTGCATGGCTGGGCAAGCGTCTCCAGCGGCGCTCAGCGGTGCAAATGGCAGGCAGACGAGTGTGAGGAGAATGAGAATGGAGCGATGTTGGGGGAGTGGGAGAGGGATGGAAAGAACCGTGAGTTAGGACAGTGGGGCAGGAGGTGAGATACCAGGGGATCTGGCTGGAGAGGGGGCTGGGAGAACAGAAGGGGGTGTGGGAGAGGGATCTTACTGTGACCAAGATGGAGGAGGGTGAGTGAACAGAGCCTGTGATCAGAGCTGGGATGTTTCACTTGAAGATTTCAGAAGGGCCCGTCCCAAGTGAAGGTGGGTGTAAAGCCATACAAACAGCTGGCTGGAATGAAGCAGAAGTGAAAGTCAGCTACTTCCAGGAGGTCAAGCTTTTTTCCACTTATTCATTCATTCAACAAATATTTATTGAGCACCTACTATGGCCAATCCCTGTGCAAGACACTACCTGTAGGGATGAGCAAAACTTGGCTCCTGCCCCATTAGGGGCTCACCACCTCACTGGGGAGACACACTAACACCATGGTAACACCCTATGGTGACCTGAGGTGCATGAAAATGCCCAGGTGTGGTGGGGAAACAGGAGTCCTCTTCCAGGAAAGGAGATGACATGGAAGTTGAACCTTAGGGATGGGTTAGGAGTTACACAAGCAGAGTGGGAAGTGCGCTCCAAGAAGAGAGAGCATCCTCCAAGAAGAGACCAGCATGGAGTGTTCCAGAACTCCTGGCCATTTCGTGAGGCCAGAGGGTTAGGAGCAAGGCAAGGAATGGGGAGAGGGGGTAGGAAAAGCAGGATCTCAGAGGGCAGGGAGGCTTTGAAGGGATTTTAGTGGAGGAGCAACAGGATCAGATTTGCATTTTAGGAAGATGGCTAGGGGCTGCAGTGTGGATAATTGATTGGAGCGGAGCAAGAGAGCAGACAGAGAATGGTTAAGGGCAGCAGTGGTGGCGAGAAGAGAGCACAGTCAAGGAATGTCCAGGATTCAGAATCAGCAGGACTTGATGCCTTTGCTGGATGCAGGGAGAGTTCAGGATGCTTCACAGGTGCCCCTGAGGGAGCAGGAGTGTTTGGGGGCACAGGGAGAGAAGAAGATCTCATTTGGAGATAGGTTGCATTTTAGGAGCCAGAGGACAACCAGGGGACAGCCACGGGACAGGCAGATGTGGCCAGGGGTGACATCAGGGAACCCAGATGTGGTTAAGGGGTGAAGATTATTATTTTAACAGCTCGGCCCAGAATCTTAGGGAGGGGACACTTCGAGTAAATTCCTTGATCCGCTGCTGGGGGTAAAATGGCAGAGCCTAGGGCATGGGTGACCTTAGGGCCAACACAGCCACAAAAATGGCTAAGCTGCCCTGTGTGCGATATGAAAGGCATTGGTCCCGGAGAGGAGGGCAGAGAGTGGAGGGGGAGGAGCTGAGAAGGGAGGAGCATGAGAGAGACTAGAAGTGGGTGAGGGACTAGTGGAAATTCCCCTGCAGGCAGCAGAGGTGTTCCCTGCCACGTGTCCTCCATCGGTCCCCTCTGCACTCCCATAGGCCCCTGTCCTGAGGCAAGTGAACGCTATTCCCGTCTGTTTTCTGTGAGTGGGGTTTTAGGTGGGAACGAAGGAAAGAGCTATTTCACATCTGCGTTTATGGAGCACAGAATAGTGTGAGTCCATCTGGAGGCAGAGTTTGCAGGCAGATGGGGCCGGGAGGACAAGAGCTCCCCCTAACCCCCAGAATGCACAGGACCCTCTATAGCAGGCCTGGGATTTGGGTATCTGAGGGACTTTGTTCCACTGGGGATGTGAGAGCCCTGGAGTCCCACGCCCACCACTGCTTCTGCACCTGCGGCCCTCGGGTTGTGCCTCCGCCTGCGGCAGTTAGGGCTGTCCAGCTTGGAAACCTCCTGGGAGGTTCCAGCTCAGCACCCTGAGACCGCCTCCCCTCCCCCAGCTGTCAGGTAAGCTCAGGGTGGGGCAGGCGTGTGAGCACCACCCCTCATGCCACCTCCCACCCACCCAGACACACAAAACCCCATTGTCCGGGTCCTTGCCAGTCTGACCAGCGCAGTCGTCCGAGGGGCTGCAGGTGGGGGCCCGCGATGAAGCTGCAGTGAGGCAGCCAGAGCAGGCCAGAGACAAGGGACCAGAGGCAAGGGGAACCGAGAGGCCCTGGGAGCAGAGGCGGCAGCCGAGGCACCAGGACCCAGACCCAATGGAGCCAGAAGGGGGTGGCGTGGCCACGATGAAGGGGAGCCGGCTCTGGATGGCCATCAGCAAAGCGCTGTTTGCCGAGTTCCTGGCCACGGGGCTGTACGTGTTCTTTGGCGTGGGCTCGACTCTGCACTGGCCCTCGGCGCTTCCCTCTGTGCTGCAGGTCGCCATCACCTTCAACCTGGCCACCGCCATGGCTGTGCAGGTCACCTGGAAGGCCAGTGGGGCCCACGTCAACCCCGCCGTGACGCTGGCCTTCCTTGTGGCCTCTCAGATCTCGCTGCCCCGCGCTGTGGCCTATGTGGCTGCCCAGCTGGTAGGGGCCACCGTGGGGGCCGCTCTGCTTTACGGGATCACACCAGGGGACATCCGAGAAACACTTGGGGTCAACAAGGTAGGTGTAGGGAGGGGCACCTGGCAGGGCTAGACGGGAGGTGTCTAAACAGGTGGTAAGGGCGGAGGGCCAGGGGGAGGGGAGGTAACCACTCAGCCACACGCTCCACCCCTGGGCTGGGCTGGGCCATGGGACCCAGGGGAGTGAGATTGTGTGGCCTTAGTGCAAGCAGAGCAGGAATGTGACTGTGCTTCAAAGAACAGGCGGAACAGGGAGAAGCCCCACTGCAAGGCAGGAGTCGGAGAAGGACCAGGCATTTAAGGGTCTATGTAGCCAGGGAGGGCCGGGGCTGAGTGGCGGCAGGGACCCTGCATGCACTTCATCTTCCTCAAGTTCCCCACATGTCCCTTGCTCCTCTATTTTCCCATGTTCCTCACTCCCCAGCACGCTGAGGCCTATTTCTTCCCCCTCCCCCCCCCAGATTCCCCTATTCATCTATGTTCCACCTACTTCCCCAAATCTCCTTCTCCCACACCCACCCAGGTCTCCTCCCAGTCAAAGAGGCACCCCAGCTTCTCCGCACCCCCATTTCCCACCAGCCCTGAGCCCCTGTTATCCCCCTGAATCACTGACCCCAACCCACCTTTGGAGTGAGAAGAATGACACTTCAGGAAGCAAACGTCAGAGCTGACCTCCACCCTTACTTCACAGTTCTTAAGTCCTGGAATGGCAGTGGTGAGGCGTCACACTCTTACAGTGAGGACATGGAGTGGGGGTCCCCATATCCTGGCCGAGCCCACATGGGCTCCAGTGTAACCCCCTCACCCAGGTCTGGAGCAGCGTCTCAACTGGCCAGGCCGTGACAGTGGAGTTGGTTCTCACCCTGCAGCTGGTGCTCTGTGTCTTCGCTTCCACCGACAGCCGTCAAGCGACGGGCTCCCCGGCAGCCATGATTGGGATCTCTGTGGCGTTAGGCCACCTCATCGGGGTAAGGGGCAAAGGGGACGCCATGCATGTGTCCACACTGCAGCCCCTGGGGGAACTGCTGGGGTCCTGAAGGCTGGGAAGTGCCCCTCCCTGAGCTCCTCATGCCTTGGGGCCGAGGCCATGCCCCACACGCCAGGCTCAGGGTATGGGGCTGCAGGGGCCAAGGCTGGAGCTGGGGCTGGGGCTCTAAATCAAAGCAGAGGGGACTGTCCCCTTCCAGGCCTGCTTTCACACTCTGAACCCACAATCACTCCCCAGATCTACTTCACTGGCTGTTCCATGAACCCAGCTCGCTCCTTCGGTCCTGCCATCATCGTTGGGAAGTTCGAAGTCCACTGGGTGAGACACTCTGCTGGCAGCCATGGGGAGGCTGCCAGCCAAGGGAGGGCCCCCAGGAGGGGCAATAGGGACTGTGACTTTTACCAGCAGTGGGGCCACAAAGACTTGGGGAGAGAAGTCGCCCTGCCACAGATCACCTTGACCCCGAGGGAGGTTTCCCTAAGCTCAGAAGACCAGGGCAAGGGTCCTGGCTTTGTACGTTTAATAGCCCAGAGCACCCCGTGGACTGGCAGGAAATGGGCCCCGGGCAGGAGCCGCAGTCTTGGCCCAGACCTCAGGTCCTGGCTCGTTCCTTATTAACTTTCTCCAGCTGGACCAGTTTCCAAACTTGGATAAAGAAAAAGACAAACAGAAATAGACAACACACATCAGCAAAGACAGAAACAGCACTAGCCAAGGCTCCTGGCTGGAACAGGGGAGGCAAGAGGAGGGAGAAGGGAGGAGTGAGGAGATTGGGCCCGCCCTGTGGGAGGCAAAATCCCCTCACTCCTGGGGGATTGGCGGGTCCTGGGGGCAGGACTCACGCTCCTCATATTTGCCACCTTACAGACAGCTTCAGCACTCCTGGGAGACCAAGTCACCACTAGGGAAGCTGACAGGGTCCCAAAGCCACCCTACAATCCTGGCAGTTCAAGGGCATGGTGTTTACTTCTCTCTGCTTCCTCAGATCTACTGGGTGGGACCCCTGACAGGAGCTGTCCTGGCTTCGCTGATCTACAACTTTATCCTGTTCCCTGACACCAAAACCCTGGCCCAGCGACTGGCCATCCTCACAGGCACTGTGGAGATGGAGAAATTGGTAGCAGAGGGGCCCCAGAAGGAATCTCAGTCCAGTTCAGGGGACACTGAACCGGAGATGTCAGATGGCATAGAACTGGGCTCCCCACCCTTAAGCCTCTGAGAGGTGCTGTGTAGGTGAGCAGCATGCTGCCTGGGCTTCAGGGGTTTGGGTGGAGGGGGACTTTCAAGGGTGAGTTAGGAGGCTTGGCCTCTTGTCCTAACAGGGTGGGCAGGGGATGCCAATCCCTCTCCCTGGCATTACATTTCTAGGTAGAATCTGGGGAGCACATAGGATCTGTTTCCTCCTCCGCTATCTCTTAATGGGACAGAGCAGAGGCAGGCAGGAGAATTCACAATTGCCCTTCCCTTCTCACATCTGTCTGGACTCCAGATCCTCATGTCTTGGAAAAAAGGGAATTAGAGCCCAGACAGCTACTCTGCTTAGTCTGAAGGCTAGAGGGATCCCAGTGAACCCCAGCTTCTCATCCTACCCTTGGGGAGGAGGGGCCAGAATTCCCAGAACCCTCAGAGGTCCTCAGAGGGATGTCTCTGCTCTTGGGTGTGGGTTGGGGGGCTATGGCTTCTCCTTAGACTGGGGACTTCCTAAGGACAGAGATTTCCTTCCCATTAGATCTTCATTCCTCATTCCTCCAAATGCCCAGGAGGACCTCACCCTTGGGAAGAGCCAACAAGGAGAAAGCTTTCCTTGGGCAAGTGGAGCAGCAGGTTATCAGCAAGGGAGGGTGGAGCCAACAGGCCTTTTCCAAGGCAAGCTCTTCCTGGGTGTTTGCCCGCCTTCCACCTCAGAGCCCCATTCGCGGGGGCAATCCTGAGCGGGGACGGCCCCGGCCCAGTCCTGGGTCCATGACTGGATGCCAGAAGCCATCTCCAGCCTCATTCTCAGCTCTGCCAGGATCCCTCAAAAGCTGTTGAATAAGCCGCAGGGATGCTAGGAACTCGAGGATGACCCAGGAAGCCAGGACTTTCAGCTCAATGCCTCTGAAGGACTAGCAGGGTCTTGCCTGGTTGTTAACATTTACACGCTGCTATAAATCGACTCTGCCCATGACTTGGGGTCCTAGCTGGATCTCAGCTACCCCGGCTTTTAGGTGGGCACAGCCTCCTCCAGGGGCTACTGTGAAAACACACGAAAGATTGGAAAATGTTTGGAGAAGTTAAAATGCTAGAAAAACAAAGCCAATAAATGATGATTATTGTTGCTGTTACTGTAATTATTGGGTTTGAATACAGTTGCTGTTGGTAATGGGAGGGGAAGAAGGGAGAGAGGGAGATGATTGAGAAGGCAGGGAAGAGAGGTTTCTCTCGCTTCATCTGCTCCACTACTGACCTGGGAAAAGGTGACTGTGTAGATGGTGGGTTTGGGGGAGGGACCCTGGTAGGAAGAGACAGGCCAATACAAGCCCATTCTGCTCATCTCTATGGCGCCCATCACCATGGTACCCTGAGATGCAGCAACCAAATCCATAAAAAAAGATAGGTCCTTTTCCATGATGTCTCCAAAGGGACTAGGGGCGGGGGAGGGCCTCCAAAGTCTTTCCAGGGCAGGCTTAGCCTGTGACCAGGGCAGTAACTGAGTCCTAGGTGCTCCTAGCCACAGCAACTGTGCTCAGCATTCTGTAATATTGTCAGTGCAGAGGACTGTTCACATCTCTCCACGCTGGGCCACACTCATCTATCTCCACACTCTTAGAGCCCCGGGCTTCCTGTGCCCTTTTATGAGCAGGGACAGCGGGGCTTGTGTGTGTCAGTCTGGAGGATGTGACTGACTTGCTAAAGGTCACCCAGCTCAGTACCACAGCCCCCTAGGGTCTCCCAGGCTCCCAGCTCAGAATTCTCTGAAATAGCGCTCCAGGGTGCTTATACAAGCTGCAGCCAGAGAAAGAAAGGAAGCAGGACTGAGAAGGCTGGGGAGGGCAGGGGGTGGAGCTCCTGCCGCAGCAGGCCCTTAAGCTCCTAGACAAATTATCTCTGCATCCCCAGAGCCGAGCTCACCCTGGGTGCTCAATAAAAGTTTGATGAATGACTGAGGCTGGGAGGCTGGGAGGCTGGGAGGGAGTAGAGGTAATAATTGATCAAGAGGAGAATTCAAGAGTTGTAGCCCCAAATGAGCAGCTGAGGAGCTGGTAGCTGGGAAGACGGTATGCAGTCCCCACCCCTACTCCAGAGCCAACTGTGTAACCTCTGTCTTAGGAACTTTGGACCAAAAGGGTAAAGGTGATTGCCTATGAGAAAGCTGGGGCTACTTTCACAATTAGTTCTTCGAAGCTGTGCTGTTGGAATAGGCTAGAACAAGAGGAGATGAGCTTCGTGAGGTGAGGAATTAGGTTAGAGTGACAAGCATCCAAAGTTAAATAGCAATGAGTAACCAAAGGTGAGCTTCTCCTCTGCATCCCTTTAATAGGACAGTCGGCCATCTGTTTGAATGACTGGAAGGGCTGGCCTTCTGGGAGCCAAATCTCAGCGGTTCCCGCCAGGGGCAGATTTCACTGTCACAGCCCCTGGGCCTTTGTGGGGGACCAGGAGCACAGGGGAGACAGAGGCACAACCAGGCAGACCCTTGGTGTGCACTCCTTCCCGTTTGTCACGGGAAGTTTTTAATTAATGGTGTGTAATCTGATCTGGCCCTTCTCCCTGCTGAGCCGTGCCTTCAATCTGCAGAGCCATCTGCAATTGCAATTCATAATTCTCCCCAAAGGGAGGGGGACTCAGGACTGGTGCCTTGGTGATTAATACAATTAGCCTTTTATGTTGATGATTGTCTTAGCAGGAGCAGATGATGCCAAGGCAGGGCCTCAGCTGTCGCTTCCTCATTGGTTGGCAGGGAGCCCCTCTACACTTCCCAACCCCCACTGCTACCGGGGTGTAAAGAGGGCAGGTCTAATCTGCGGCAGGGAGAGAGCCCACAAAGGGTCCAGGCTCTGGGACACATTTGGGCTCCTCAGACTGAGGGGAGAGGAGGAGCAAGGCGACCATCCAGGGACTTAGTTCCTAAGAAAATAACCTAAAGGAGTCTGTGCATCTAGGTTAAAAGACTACATAAAGGTAGAATAAGGATTGAAAGAGTTTAAATACAAGCTCAAGCACTTACAATTGTGTGAACTTAAGCAAGTCACTCAAGGATCCTGAGCCTCATTTTCCTCATCTAGAAAATGGGGTCTATTCCTAAAGGGCTGGAAGAATGACATGGGACGTGTGTGTTCAGCACCACATCTGACACGTAGTCAGATTGCAAGCAGTGGTGGCGGTTTTAACCATCATCGCAGCAGACAACCATTCCCTCCGCTGATGAGTCCTGCTGTTTCCTGTGCCGTTTCTAATGCAGCCCAGCTATTACTAAAGGATCACTTCCTCCCCATACCCCAGGCTTAGCTTGACTATGTGAGTATGAGTGTGTTGGGGGAGGAGGATCCCAAAGGAAAGAAGAATCAAGCCGAAGAAAGTGAAATAAGTGCTTCCTCAGAACACAGAAGTGGAGCACTGATGTGATCGTGGCCGGGAGCTGGTTTGGGGGAGATTCAGGGAATGAGGGTAAGGAACCTGGGTGGGTACAAAGGGGTAAAGAGGAGGGCTTTGAGCATCTGGAATTTCACATGAAAGCTAAGTAAACAAAAGGGGAGTAGCCATCAGAACTGAGGGTTTATGAGGCAGCACAGATCAAGCTCTGTGATCTCTGATTTATAATGAGGTCAAGGGATCTGGAACGGCTGGTTTGGGTTTTGATGGGAGACTCCACTGGGTCAGGAGAGGGGTCACTTCATTCCCTCTAGGCCCCCAGCGCTGTTCTTCATGATCTGGAGCAGTGAGAAGAGCGCTCCCTACTCAGGGTAACCTGCAGTCAGTGCCAGGCCCAGCAATGTCCTGGGAAGACAGCAAGGGGAGGAGGGAGCCATTCAGGGCTAATCAAGATGAAGCATCCAGCCAAACCGTGGCCACTCGGGCAGCCAGGGCAGGGGGTCCGCACTGCCAAGATCTGTAATCACTTCTCAGGGAGAGGCAGCTACACTGAGGAGCAGTCACGTACTACTTAGCAAAAGCTGCACAGGGGAGGCATGGTTCGTGAAGGGGGGTTTATGAGGGTGGGGAGTTCAACAGCACTAATTAATAGGCTGCAGTTAATGGGCAGAAAGGGGGGAAAGGAAAAACTGTTTCAGAGCTCTGATTAAGTCAGATGAAGGGGCAGTTATTGCCAGAGCTGGGGGTGGAGGAGGCCACAGACAGAGGTAGGGGCCAACAACTGCACCCCACACCCGTAGACAGGTAAAACAAGGCCCAGCCAGGTCAGCAGTTGGGGGTGTCCAGTTATGGAACACCAGGCTGGACGTACTGCCTTAGCCTGGAAAACACTTCTGCACCCTCTCTAGCTGCCTACCTACCGTTCATCCTGAGACCCAGCTTGAATGTCATCAGCTCCTAGATTCTCGTAGGCTTCCAGCCCCCCATCCCCCCAGCCCCTCTGACCTCCAGCAGCACTACAGCCACCTCCATCCTGGCACTGAACACATTACTTCATAGTTATCTGAAACCCACTCTCTACCAAACAGGAAGACCTTCCTAAAAATGATATTCTTTGTCAATTTCTCATCTCAGGGCCACAGATTCCTTGACTACCTGTGTTTCCTTGTTTGTCCCCAAACCATGGCTTCCCAGTTCCAATGGGGGCAAGACCTCTGGTATTCTGGATTTGGTGAGCATATTGAACAAAGGATTGCAACAGATACTCCCAGCTCCCTGCCCCAAGAGTATCTAACACCTCTGATCATTTGTGTTAAAGCTCCCGAATGCTTTAGTCCTAGACTGTGATGTAACTCCACCAGGATGCCCTATTATTTTGGTCTTGGCCCCACTGATTCACAATGGCTTTCCCCGCTTCCCTTTCCCAACTCAGGGGTCACACGTCAGGGCTCTGGGGGTCATGACTGGGACAGGCTTTGATCCTATCCTACGCATTGCTTGTCTGCTTTGTGCCAGATGTGCTGGGGGCTGAGCCTGGCTTTTCCTGTACTGCAGCTTCCCTCCGACCTGGGGGAACGGCATTTTAATCTCTCCACAGCTAAGTAGCAGGTTCCCTGGCCTCCACATCTGGTCTAGCCCACAGCCTATCTCCCACACACAGCTTATACTTTCAACCCTAACAACATTAATAATAAGATGCAGCACTATTTTAGGAGCCACTAAGAAAGAGAAATCACTGCCTTCCTTATATTTGTATGATGCCATTGATTTTAAGATATCCCAAGTCTCAGAGATATTAAAACATATTTCAAGTGCATCTTATGATCAAGGTAATGATCATCTCTCCTTCAAATCTTGATTCTTCACATCAGACTTTAAAGAAAAGGGGGATGGAAGGCCAAAAGGGACCACAGTGGAGGGTCTCTAGTCTCCTCCTCCCTCCGTGGGATGGATTTCATTGCCTTTACGTGTTCTCAGCTCCTCTGCATATCTGTTGCCAGTTCAGCTTTCAAACAAATACTCGTAGGCCACCCCTCACTGTGAACATCTGTGCCAGGGAGGCCACTAAAGAGAACCCCTTTTTTCAGGGAGGCAACACAAAGCACACACCATGCCAAGCTGGGAACACCATTTTTGAGGCGATAATCACCTAGCACTCCAACACCGTTTATCCAACCACTTCCCACCCTACAGGGTTATTTGCCCGAGCCTCCAGGCCAGGGCCAGGAGGAGATGCCGGTTTAGTCATCTCCTCCTAATCAGGCTAAGACAGCTCCGTTAAGCTGCTGACTGCAGGCAGTTCCCGTTAAAGCAAAGCAGCTGGGAAGGGCTTAGCCCTTTAATGCCAGCAGCTGTATCTCCACAGTAAGGCGGCTCTGCTGAGGGGCTGGATGCTGTCCAGAAGCATCAGGCGTTTAGCCCCAGTCAATGTATATTAACCGTCCTAGGAGGAGAGAGCAGCCAGCTCCCTAGGAGGGACCTCCACCCTCAGGCTTTGCTTTCCAATGAGGAAGAAAAATTCCAGCCCCTTAGTCTCCCTCATTCTACTAAAATCTGGACAAACTGTATCATCTCACAAGCAGCCAGAGCTTTCCCTGTGGCAGGAGCGACTCTGTTTCAAAAATTCACCTAGGAGCATGACAGATCTACTTGTTAGTTTTGACAACAAAACAACTTTAGGCCAATAACCACACAGACCCATTCTCCTTTGAGCTGACTTCTCTGAGGTCTTAAATATTCTTCAGACCCCAGGTATGCCTACATGTGGACATAACAGACTGACTACCTCTTCTTAGAGAGCACGGGGCCGTTGGGTTGATGAGGGAGAAAGCTGAAAAGCCCTCAAAGTCCTGGCACGGAGCAGGCTGCTGAAGAGAGATCACTCAAAGACTTTGTACTCAAAGCCAGATGGTGAACATGAGACGGGGTGAGAGCTAATGCTACTCAGGGGGAAAGCCAATAAGCTAATCCGCTGACACGTTTGTAGAAGCAGGCTGATGGCTGTGGTTCTGAGACCTGCCTGTTCTTGGCTCTGAGCTTCAGAACACACAAGATGCACATGGGTGGCCTGAGAACAGACTACCCCCAGAAGCCACCTCTAGCACCCACATCAGCTCCTCCTTCTACTCCCACCCAGGAAATAGCCTTGGATCACCATGCACCGGGTCTTCCACTCTACGACATTAACCCCAACCATTAAGACATTCTCCCGTGCTAATCTCTTTTCCCAGCAGCCTGGACCTCCCGGCTCTTTCTGGGTCATCTGTTGAATACATAAGCACATCCACATACAGCCATGAGCGGAATCATTTAGGTACCTAATAACGTATTAACAAGCCCACGATGCTGAAGAAAGCTGAAAGAGCAAGCACCACAGCTGACCTCTAGAGTGGAGCTGCATTTCCGGGTTCTAATCCCAGCTAAATGGTAATTAGTTCGTGGGAATTTAATCGCCTCTCTTAATTTGTCAATTGGGGTGACATCACCTATCCTGCCCACTGCATGTGGGTGTGGTGAGGTCAAGTAAGATGATAAATGAAAGCACCTGTATATTGTAAATCACCATATTACTTTTCCTAGAGGCTCTGTGGGGAATCGGTTCCTAAGTCCATCTCCACTGATGACCAGAGAAGATGTGAATTGGCAAGTACTTTATTATTAGTCTGCATATCCACTTACATGTGTCTGAGCCTAGCACACAGATGGTGTCCAACTGTGTGAGAGATGAGAGTAATGCTATATAAAAACAGTGTAACTAAATGAAGCCCAGCAAGTTATAGAGGGAGAAGGTAGACAAAAGGAAAAATTTCTGCTTCCAATTCTGAGTCCCTGAAAAGTGGCCTCCTTTCCCATCCCACATGACTGCAGAGAAGGCTCCCACACGTTACAAGGTTATTCCTGGTGATGTCAAGCTGTCTTCCTCCTGACTTTGTGAATAGAAACCATCAACAAATACAGGCTGAGAACCAGAGTCTTAACAAATCACACAAGTTATGGACCCCCAGGCCTGCGATCTCCACTTATTTACAAAATATACCAGCTATGGGGAGCAGATTTAATAAGAAATTATTAAATTCTTAGGTTAAGTGGCCATTCTCCAAATCCTGTTTATACTAAAAGCACCATGACTAACAGGTCCTGACCACGAGTGCTTAAAAAACTTTTTTGGACCAGGCGGCTGCAACGTGAGTCATGGCCAAGACTATCGAAGCAGCCTGGTCAAGGACCTGCCGTGTGAGTGGTGCTGACGTGAACACTAAACTCGGTGTCCCTAGTGCTTCTCAGATCTGGACTGCCCAACAGCTTTCCCTGCTTATGCTGAGTCTAAGAAAAGGGGATGCATGACTAAGCTCACTGCTCAGTGTAACGCCAGGCATAGCAGAGGGTCTCACAAATGCTTTTCCGATAGGAAATCCTATACCGTATGTATGTGCCTATGCATGTGTCTGTCTATCTGAAGCTTTAGGTGGGTAGGGAGACCCTATTGGAACAAAAAAAGAACAAAATGCAAGCCTAGTACCTTTGCTTCTTGCACTCACTCAGCACAACGTGTCACTTCGTGCTACCCAATAATTTAAGCTTGAATATAAGAATTTAAGATCCCTTTCGATGCCACAGGTTCAGGTCATAACTAAAGAAATGACTTTTTGCCACAGTAAGTCAGTTGAGCGCCCTACAGTCTTCTGATCAAAACCCAGATGCCTTCTTGCCTTCTATTTCTGCAAGTCATGAATTCACCTTCCTAAGGAAGAAGAAATCACTAAATACCCAGTAATAAATGTAAATTGTTGCTGCTGAATCAAACCTACTTGGCTTGATTACATATGCCTGCCAGGTCAAATAAACATCAGACTTAGAAGTCTTACAGACTTCTAAGAGATTCTTCTAGAGATTCTGGTTATTAGCAAGAGGGACAATCAAGTTAAACTGCATTAAAGGAGTAAGAGGCAGCATCAAAAACAGCCAGGAGCAGGAAAGTATGGTGATAACCACCCCAAAGCACTGGACCTTCCCACAGACCTCACACCAGAAAGGATAATAAAGCCCCTGAAATCCATGCTGTCCACATGAAATGCTGTTAAAGTTGAAGGTGGGTACATATTTCCCTTTGCTAACATCAGAATTATTTTCGTGACCAAGGTCTCTTGGTCTAGCCCAAAACTAAGCAACTGGCTGCCAACATTTGACACATAGGACCATTTCCTTTTTCATTAATGGGCCATCAGTTCCTGCATAGGGAAGTCTTGCCTTCACTAACATTATACAATCCATTTACTTCCTCTACATCAGTGACTTAAAATGCACCTTGGGGAGATACTACAGAACAGCAAATATGGAGCCAGGCCAACACTAGGCTTGCAGAGACATAAGAGATAGCCATCTAGGGCAAAGTTTAAAATAACAAAACCTAACAGGCATGTGTGAGTGTAAAGCGGGGAAGGGGAGAGGGGACCCATCCTGCCAATTTGCTGAGGCAGATGGGCGCTGCTGTGAGAGCTACCACCTCCTGGGAAAAGAGCCAGTAGGTTGCTTCCTCTCTCCACAGTTACATATTAAGCCTGCAACTGTTTACGTTCAATCTCAGATACATTCTGTTCACCAGCTTCAGAGTTCCAAGTGCAGGTGCCCTCAGTTAATCATCCCAGCTCACTCCTGAGTCACT
The DNA here is from genome assembly GCA_004027555.1 of Craseonycteris thonglongyai. Lineage (NCBI taxonomy): Eukaryota > Metazoa > Chordata > Mammalia > Chiroptera > Craseonycteridae > Craseonycteris > Craseonycteris thonglongyai. Next base: position 29,292 of record PVKE010013848.1, read on the forward strand.
TCCAGCAGTGAAGGATGTTCCTTCTAGGCAGTCAGCCAGCCAGAGTCATTTTTTTTTTTTAAATCTGTACATTCTGGTCCCTAAAGACTTGTTTAAAGTTTGTTTTTTAGCTTAAAGTCGTTTCTTCAAATGAGAGACTAACAGTCATAGGGACGAATCTAGGACTTCAATTTGGATAATGAAAGAGACTGAATGAGAAACAGAAACACACTCCTGGTGGTGGTAAAGCTTGGATGGACGAGGGAATGGAGGTGAACAACAGACTCAAAACATTTTGAGGAAAAATGTTTTCTTAAAAAAGGCACTGAAGGGGATATAGAGATAGATCAGCGGTTGAGCTCTTGCCTCACAATCATGAGTTCAGGGTTCAATTCCTAGCCCTGGGGCCTAGGCAAACCCATATGCTGAACTGCAGTGGGTAACTGGTAACCACTGGGATGGCTTGAGAGCGAAGGTTTTTGCCTCCCATGTGGGAGGCCCCTGGTTCAGTTCCCACTCTGTACAGCCACCTGTGTGTAATGACACCATGTCACAACTAATGACGTATAATTATGGAGACTGCTCTGAGCCCTGCCTCCTTCTCTCTCTCCCTCTCTCTAACAATAAAAAAATAAAATAAAATAATGTATTTTAACAAAAGGTACTGAAGGTTACCTTCCAGGACAAAAAAAACCAATGTCATAATTCTTTTGGAAAAAAAACTATTTACTTTTTTCCAAATATTATTCAAAATACGTTTTACAGACAAGGGTCAATATGGGTCAGAAACATCCTATAGAAGAAAACATTTTTATAGACATTGAAAATAATTTTAATAGAAGAAAAAGCTCATATTTATCTAGATGTAACTATGTTACACAAGATATCAGCGTCCGAAGTGCAAAGACAAAATGATTGGCTGTTCTTGCCACAGATATTGGCAACCTCCCCTTAGCCTACTCTGAATTGTTAGTTTGAATGCCAAAGAGATGGCGTGGTGACCTCCAGGGCTCCAGAGGACTGGGGTAGGGACTGTGGTGTGTGCATGCACGTGTGTGAAGCATCAGAATGAATCCCACTTAAAAACTGGCTTTGACCCCAACCAAACCCAAAGTCCAGCCAGAAGGCCCGTTAGAGATAAATACATGTTGTAGTGTCACTTTTACAAGGTTGTGCCACTTAACATTATTAAACTTAATCAGTCCAAATTAAAGCTAAGCATGTTCCCATCACTAGTCTGTCTTCACCCTATCGCACTTTTATGAAGGCTCCATATTATAGTTGAGTTCATAATGGAGGAATGGGAACCTCCAAATTCTCAGAAGGAGCCATCCTAAATCCTATGTCCAACCTTTATTTACTCTGCCCACCCGCCTCCCACCCTGAGACAAGTTAGTCTTACTAAAAAGGTAGGGCTTCTGTCATTATCTCCTGGAAATTAGTTCTAAATAACACCGGAGAAAGGCCATTCCATGAGCTGCATTTAGCTTTAAGCCAAAGGGACACTCCCCACCCCGCCCCCCAGCTCCCAAAGGACTCACAATGAATTCCCTTCTACCCCTCTACCTCTGTAAAGATCTTCCATCTAAAAGCTCCCAACGAAGACAGCACAAGGTGTTGATATTATGTTACTTGAAAAGGAGGGAGATCTATAGTCTTAATAAAACCCCCATGCACAATTAAACTTGATTAAAAGCCTGGAGCATGCTAAAAGTAGTAATGAGTGCAGGAGGCTGCAAGAGCAGAGCACAGGTGCGCCCTCCCTGCAGGCAGTGAGCGCCCGGAAGTAACAGGAGATGCGACTTCACTTGAGCATTGGAGAAGCAAAAAAATTGCCTTGTCGTCCTAGGTTGGTAGCAGACTTGCTTTTGCTCCCAAATCTAAAGAAAAAGAGAGTGAAGTGAAAAAGTGTTCTATAAAAAAATGGTAAATGAATAACTATAACATGACTTGATATAATAAACTAAAAGTCGAAAACCCCCAGTGACTACACTGTCACCTGAGATGGGAGAGGGGGAACAATAAAGACCTTTAGATGCTTTAAAAACCGGGATCAGGGGAAGCCCGGATGGCTCAGTGGGTTAAGCGCTCACTTTGCAGAGCCGGGGACTGAGGATCGAATCCTGGTCCCGGCCCCGGCCCGTGCGGACCCATGTGCTGAACTGGGGAGTTCCCCCAGTTCAGTTCTCTCTCTGTCTCTGTATCTTTCTCTCTCTCTCTGTCAAAAATAAATAAAATAAAATAAAATAAAACCGGGATCCATGTTGCTCCAGGTTTCCTTTGAGTGTCTAGTTGCTTCTCGGTTACTTTTTATTTCCTAAGCCGGCAATTCCACATACCTGGGTGTGTTCCTGGTGAGGGTGGAGCGGACTCTCTGCGACAGGGAGCTGGATGAAGGAGTCTTGAGAAGCTGATGCTCAGGAGTGGTCACGGGGCCCAGTAAACTCACTTCAATCAAAGTCAATCAAAGTTAAGACATATTTTTAAAGGAGAGGGAAAAAAAGAAAGCACCCTTGTAGCACTTAAGAGCTAAGGTTAGAGACCTAGTAAAGTCCCAGAAATCATTTTTATCACCATTTTATAACATACCAGTATATCTTTTGAACTACGCAAATAAGTGCTCAATTAATAGCTGACATTCAGTCCTGACTTTCACTCTCAAACTCCGAACTTCATAAATCTAACATCTGACCATTTGATTTTACCTATACTAGAAAAAAACAATATGCTCCCTTAAAAAGAACTTGCAATAATGAAAGAACAGATCTCAAATGCCAGTGAGGTTGAGATGAAACCAGCCTCATATACATTTTTTTTTTAAGATTTATTTTATTGTTTTTGACAGAGACAGAGAGAGACAGAGAGAAAGGGGGAGGACCCAGAGCAGTCTCCATAGTTGTACATCATAAGCTGTCCACATGGTTTTGTTCCACACAGGTGGGCGGGGGCCGCATAGGGCGGAAACTGGGCTGTGGGCCTCCGGCATGGGCGGCATGCCCGCCTCGAGCCAGGGGTTGAACCGGGGGGCGAGAACCGAACTGGGGGCCTTTTGCATGGGAAGTACACCCCAGTTTAGCATGTGAGTCCACATGGGTCAGACCCGGGATTCGATCCTTGGTCCCTGGGGCTGCAAAGCAAGCGCTTAACCCACTGAGCCATCCCAGCTTCCCCCTCATATACATTTTTGGTGGCAACACAAACTGGCAAAAGCATTTACAAAATGGTAAAACATATCAAAAAGCATAAGAATAAATACATTGAAATTATTATGTCTATAATTAAAAAAATATCCATATGGGGAAGCCAGGATGGCTCAGTGAGTTAAGTGCTCACTTTGAAGCCCCAGGGACAGAGGATCAAATCCCAGCCCCAGCCCGTGTGGACCCATATGCTGAACTGGGGAGTGCCCCCAGTTTGGTTCTCACTGGGGTAAGACCCCAGCCTGGTTTCTGCCCTGTGGAGCCCCGTGCCCATCTGTGTAATGAAACGATATGGAAAAACCAATGATGTGCAACTATGGAGACTGTTCTGGGCCCTCCCCCTCTCTCTATGTCTCTGTATCTCTCTCTGTCAAGAAAAGAAAAAAGAAAAAAGAAAAAAAAAAAGAAAAATATCCATATGGGTAAAGAAAGAACATAGAGTAGAAAAAAAATCAGGATGGTAGAACTGTACAAAATTTCCTTTAATGTTCGAATTCTCAAATGAATTTAATTTTTATTGAAGAATATGAATTTCAAACAACTCTAGCAAAGGCAGGAAGAAGACACATGATCAAAACTGGAGAGGGAGCCAGGTGCCCCTTAAAAAGCACAGCTTAGGCCTTACCTTTAATATCTGGTGTCTGAGGCGTTGAAAAGGCATTTGAGTTTTCAGTGACATGCATGGGGTCAATATTCTCTTGTTCCACCATCATGAACTGACTCCAGTATTCCAGGGGCAGTGAAAGCAGGCGTTCTACCACCTAAAAGCCACCGAATATGTTAGCAAACTTCAAGAGCTGAGGGCTTACCTAGCTATCATGTTACAAGTTCGTATACATATATGCTGGCCTACCTTGGGTTGACGCTTGATGTCCTGTAACATTGTCACTGGATCTGGATTGGGCACAGCATGGGCAACTATTGTAGGGCCAAAGACTTTAGCCAGATTGGCAACATCCATTTTAGTGTTTGGGCTCTGAGCCACTCTAAGCAAAAGAACATTAAATTAGACGACTTGTTCCTTCACTTAAACACAGATCAAAATATAAGTTCTACAGGAAAACAACTCACCCCTCACATTCCCTCCTTAACACCCAACCCACATTACCTTCCCCTTGGGAAATTCCCTAACTCCAAACACAAGTTTCTGCTATACTCACCTCTGCAAATGAATCATGAGGAAAGCTAATGTGTCTCTGTTGGCCTGGGGCAGCTCACCAACAGCCTGGTACATGGCAGCTATGCTGTTGTCCTCATCTGTGATTTCTGTAAATGAAAAGAAAGCACCAAGAGGCCTAAGACTTCCTTCCCTTGACAGCGGGCTTCCAAGTTATCGACCCCAAAGTCTCATCTATACAGTAAGCTTCTGAAACTTCTGATTAGGTTCATGACTGCATCAGACTCTAGTTTCATTAACAATCAGGATACTGGCCAACAGCTCAATATGAGAAACCAGAACTTTAAAAGAAAACCAGCTCTTGCTGTCAGAGAAAGCAGCTAGCAACCCATGCACCAGGAAGGCAGACATATTATAACAGCAGTCACAACTGCTGTGACTACAATTACCAAGAAGGTATCCATCTATAAAACATGTTTAAAGACCTACTAGGTGCCAGGTACTACTAGAAGAGTTAGCCAAAAAGCAAGTATCTATCAAGTGGTAATACATGCAATAAAATAAGGCAGGCAAGAAGCTAGAAAGTAATGGGAGCTGCTATTTTAGACAAGGTGTTTCTGAGGACAAGATATCCAAAAAGAAACCCGAAAGAAATAATGGAGCAAATCATGCAACTATCATTCCAGGCTGAGACTCATGTGAAGGCCTCGAGGAGGGAGTAAGCTTGGTATGTTCTAAGAATTGCAAGAATTCCATTGTTAACTGGAAAACAAAGAAAGAAAGGAAGGGGATAAAAGGAAATGATGTTGGAGACATGACCAGGAGCCAAATAATGTAGGGTCTTTTGGGACATGCTAAGGATTGTGAATTTTGTTCTGAGAATGAAGGAAAGCCATTGGAGGATACTGATGACAAGAGAATCATCTAATTTAAATTTTTAAAGGACCACTCTAGCTACTATATGAGGATTATACCACAGAAGTCAACAGTAAGAACAGGAAAATCAGGAGGTTCTTACATCACTCCAGAGTGAGTGATGTTAAGAGTCGTAGTAGTAAAAGGAGTGACAAATTTCAAATTTAAGATATACTTTACATGAACTTTACTGACAAGATCTGCCAATGGATTAAATGTGGAATGTGAGGGAAAGAAATCAAAGATGGTTCCAAGTTCAAAAGGACAACCTAAAACCTGACCAAACAACAACAAAAAGCAACAACAAAAAATCCTGTTACAGCCTTATAAAGTTTAAAGGAAAAGAACAGGCATGGGGAAAGTGGATATACTGTAGTTAGTCATCCACCAAAGTATCTGACCATCTACGATGTTTCAGGCACTTCACTAGGCATAAACAGAAGTGCCAGAAATTTCTGCCCCTGCAGGACTCACACTCACGTATTAAGATCTGTCCTTACCTGCTGCTTCCATAAAGGTTTTATTTAGCCGAAAAGTCAGAAGGGGCTCTTTGAGGTTTCGCAGGAAGTCTTTCAGAAGGCTACATACAGCATGGATGTCATCCACTTTGCTTAGGAGGGGTACCGTTTTCACTCTGAGAAATTTCTCTTTCAGTTCTTTTACAGTGCGGTCACAGCCTGAGATTCGATACAGACCTGTCTATTATTGAGAAGACATCTTCAGTTAAGAAGCTCCTAATTGTTAGCACAAGTAACAAATTCACTCTCCCAGGGTTCACTCTTACCTCGCTCAGCCCTCTCTGCTCAATCTCATTTACGCAGTGGACAACAATAGAGGGGATCATTGGAGAAGTCTGGGACACATAATCTGCCAGCATTCCCTGAAAAGGGAAAGTTTAAAATTATTATTTATACCACTTAGACCAGATCTAGACCACTGAGAAAAACCATCTCTAGACTAATACTCAGGCTGGGACATCATATCTACCTTTAAATTCCCATCCCTAAAACATATATTAGAACAGGGACTCTCAATTATTTTTCTGACCTCCAAACCAGGACAGATTTATGGTCACAGACATCACACTCATCATGAACAAGTAATAAAGCCACTAGCTACAATTCTGTCCCTGCTTCTCTTCTACTCAAGGGCATCAGAAAGCAAGCAATAAATGAGATCATAAGCATGGCCTTTAATATAAACTAATTTGGGGAAAGCCGGGACGGCTCAGCGGGTTGAGCGCTCGCTTTGAGGCCATGAGGACCGAGGATCGAATCCCGGCTCCGGCCCAGGCAGGACCCACGTGCTGAACTGGGGAGTTCCGACAGTTCGGTTCTCTAACTGTCTCTGTCTCTGTCTCTCTCTCTATCTGTCAAAAAGTAAAATAGAAATAACTATGCACTGAAGA
>PVKE010013849.1:0-17850 GCA_004027555.1 Craseonycteris thonglongyai
TCAAACAATTAAATAATTTAAAATGCACAGTAGAAGTATTTTTTTCACAAATCAATTTATAAATTTAACTGTATCACAAAGCTTAAATTAAATTATGAATAAACAGCAGAATTCAGAGGATGCTGAGATAGCTCAGCAGGTTAAATGCTCGCTTTGCAGCCCCAGGGTCCAAGATCGAATCCTGGCCCCAGCCCATGCAGCCCCATATGCTGAGGGTATGACCCCCAGTTTAGTTCTTGACAAGGCAAGCTTCCCACATGGGAGGCCCGCAGTCCAGTTTCTGCCCTGCTCGGACCCTGCCCATCTGTGTGGAATGAAATTATGTCAAAAACTGAAAACCTACAACTATGGAGCCTGCTCTAAGCCCTCCCCCTTCTCTCTATCTCTCTTTGTCTCTGTCTCTCTCTCTTTGTCAAAAACAATAAAATAAAATAGATCTTAAAAAATTAAAATAAACAGCAGAATTCACCTTTCTTTAATATCTATTGATTATCAACTACATAAAAAAGTTTGTGCTAGGTACTGCAGGTAACACAGTGAATAATACCTAACTTTGTCTTCTAAATTCTATGAAAGAGTAAATGTGAACACATACACATAGAATTTGGTAAAAATGAATAAATTAGTGAGTTTAATTGGAGGCTACATTTTCAAATTACTTACTACCCTAATTTCCTCAAACACGCAAATAATATATTCCATTCTAGGCTCTAAAGAAAAACCAAGGTCACATTTTCTTAAAAATGAAAGTTGTCAGAGCACATAGAAAGGACTGTCAAATGCTGCCACAAATTTAGAGAAAGAAAATTAATGTAAAACTTTAAATTAAAATCTCACAGAGTTATTAAAAACCAGATATTTGAAGAAAAGAATGATGAAATGGAAAATATATAATTTGAGATATGACATTGAATGAAAACAATCATGATTCCAATTACAATACAAATAGATAAAAAAAGTAATCTAAATATTATCAATATAATCTGATTACAGAATTGTCAAAGTCATTTTTGTATTTTACACATTTTCTATATTTGGCGTATACTGTTTTATAATCAGAAAAATAATGGATGTGGATTGTTAACTTTATTGGGGTGACATTGGTTGATAACAATTACATAGATTCCAGGTGTACAATTTTACATTACATGGTCTATGCAATTCATTATTTGCTTACCACCCAGAATCAGCTCTTTCCATCACCTGATTGTGAGTTTAAGAACACAATGTTTAAAAGCATATTTCTATTAAGGATGGTGTTATTAACGTTAAGGATATTTTTTAAAGGAGAGGACTCTGAATAACAAACATGAAGTCATCTTTAAAGCCTAAATTTCAAAATAAAATATAACTAGCTCACTTCAAGAATCCATGAAGCCACAGTCATCCAGCAAAATGTTCTAACCCTTTCTGGGTTATCTTGAATCAAACCTACTTATTACGTGGTTTAACATCTAAAACACTAGTTTCCACATGAAGACAAAACATGATAGATGCTATCTATGCTTGAAGGTCTGGCCCAAAACACAGAGAGCTGCTCCACTCGCAGGTTTGTGTACAGGTTGCAGGTGCCTGGGCAGCAATGTGTACTCGCTGCACAGAAGTACACAGCTGAGTCTCCAGGCTGGGCGGCTTCGATGTGCAGGGAGAACTGTTTGGCATTCTTATTCAATGAAACAGTGAATCTTCCGTCTTGGGTTTTCTCCTTAGGTGAGCGAATGTATGTAATGAGCTGGGGACCTTTTCCAGCTTCTTGCTTATACCAAGGGAAGTAGGTTGAGGCACTGTCTGAATAAGAACAGTTCATTACACAGCTGTGTCCCTCCTGGACACTCAGGGCAGGAGGACTCTGAGTCACGTTTTCTGCTCCGCTGACCCCTATGCAGAAAGAAAAAGTCAGAGGAAGAAGAGTCACCACATCAGTACGCTTCAGAATTTATTTATTTATTTTTTGCAACTGAATGAAACCCAAGTAAAGCAAGTCTTGGCTTCTAAAGAATATCCACTAATATTTGTGGTTTCCCATAAACCCTCAACTTACAGTCCAGCTGCAGCCACAGGAACATGAATAAAGCTCCTTCCGATGTCTTCAGCATTCTTCCCATTTGCGATCAACTGTGGACTTGCTACCTTCAGCCAGGGGTGCTACTTCTATTATCAGGTTTTACCCTCTTTTCTCTAACAAACACGGGTTTTTTTTACATTATCTACCCAGCCAATAAGAAAAGGGCTCTGCTTCTGCCATAGGCTATTTACTCAGAATCCACTAAAATGAACCTTCCACATGTTCTGCATCAGCAGAGGTGCACTGCCACCTTGTGGTCACATCCATAACTACTGAACACACTGCTTAAGTGTTCTTACCCTGTACCTCTGAGGGACTCAGACACGTAAAGGCCGCAATAGGTCAAACAAATTAAGTCTTAGATCAGAGATTATGTAAGAATGTAGAGATCAAAATTCATATGTCTCCACATAACTGAGTCACTATTAACATGTAGGAAAGAGGCAAATGCTCTTCCTATTTATTCAGTGATGACCCGGGTTTGCATGCTTGAAATCAGGAAAGCGCCATGATTCATTTTCTTAAACAAAAAATTTACACATCCTTCTTTTTCAGCTAAATATATCATTCTAATATGTCCATTGTGAATAAAAAAATTATAAGATTAGAATAAGAGAAAGATCATTCAGCGTTTTCAGTGCCTATAATCTCAGACTGTTCCTCTAAGCTGGTCTTGCCCATGACCTTCCTACTTCCAGAGATCTGACAGTACCAACAGTCAATATGAGAAATCATCCCTCAGTTGACTGTGATGAAAATTTAAGGAGCAAATCTAAATCCTAAGGGAGCACGGGGATATCTTTCATGAGTTATTAACACTTCAATCTGAAGAAACTATCTGATCTATAAATTGAGTTGATTTGCAGTGAGAAATCTGACATGCTTAAAAACATCTATCCCAATAATACATTTCATATATTCTCCAAATTATTAAAAGAGTAATGATTGTGAGAAAGCATCAGTCTGCAGATGCAGAAAATATAACTTCATGTTAGTTTATTCTTGAGATGGTTTCATTTTCTCACATGAAAATGGATGGCAAATCCTAAATGTAATTACTGACACATAGCCTTAGTGAAATTTTTATAGCATGCCACTCTTCTGGCCTGTATTCCTGCTTCCCAGACCATTGCTGGCTCAGATTTTGTACTCTATCATTTTACTCTCAAACTTTACTACAATGTACTTTCCTTAAGATGTTGACGAAGTCCTCCAGACCCATGAATTATCCAGAATTATCTTTCTTGCCAAAAACCCTGGCTTGTCCACTTTAATAACTTAGAATTTTCTGATCACCTCTGTGAAAATCACTTTAGGGAAACCTAAAAATTACTTGTGTCTGCTAGGGGAGTCATAGAAATAGAAACAAATGCTAAAAAAACTGATCATGAGAAATGGCCTGTCAGAAACCAAGATGACCTATGTCCACAAGTGGGAACTTCTTTACTGTGATTTGAACTCAGTGACCCTCTGGAATTAGGAAGAATAAATCTAATCTCTACTCATTCCTTAGAACATTTAAAGACAGCGACGGTGAAGAATATCAATTCACTATATCAACATACAAGGGCTGTACAGCCATAAGTGCCTCTATTTTTCGTATTACATGGCTGGATACTTTCCCGACAACTCTAGTATGTTTATAAATAAAATGAGTTTTTATGTAGGCAAAACATCCTGATTTGGGGAATCTTAGGGTTGCTCCCCCATTTCACAAAACATAAGATTTCTCAAACCCTTCTGTAGGCAGGCTTTCCTCTTTGGGGAGACAGATACTTCAGTTAGTATTTGCCCTTTTAAGATATAGATACAGAACTGAATATATGTGAATGTGACCATTCATATGAAAACAAATGTTTCGTATATTAACTATAGCACAGATATAGCCATCTCTTGGACAAAATTCCCAGATCCATAATTATTTCACAGAACACAGCTTTACTTGTCAAAGTTTTGACCTAGAAACCATTTATCTGGCATCTTCATGGACTGCCAGCTGCATGTGTCTTTCAATTGCAATGATCATTTTGCTGTCAGTGTGTGAGTTATGCTCAATATATTCATATTCTGCCTTCAAAGATGTCCACCTGGGACAATGAAAATATTTGCTATTTCCATAAAGGTCATTAAAAATACATCTGGGTGTTGAGGATGACCCCATCATCTTTGGCTTAGTCCTACAGAGACCGTGAGTGATGGACTAGTTTCCTGGCAGAATTAAGTGACTCAGCCTGAGTCTCCTTTCCTTCCCAAAGTGACAAACATTTACACCATTTGCAATTCTCATTCAGGTGTTTAAAATGATTGACCATGGCTCTCCCAGATCCAACCTGCAGATATCTAAGTAGCTGGACTTACACTAGACAGTTTCTCTTCATTCAGAAAATTGATCCTGCAAGAGGGACTCAGGAAAAACAATACTAAAGAGGAAGTGAGCAAGTGCAGGATCTTTCTACTCGCAGCTCATATACATCCTTATTGTTTCACACCAGCATCTCAGATTTAGTTTGTCTTTATAAATTATGGTTGGACTAAAAGGTTTCTTGGAGGTCTAATGAATCGGGATAGCTAGCATGAAGACAGGCAGTCAGGGAAGGCCATGGTAGTCATAGAAACCATATCAAAAATTATAGTAAACACTAAGATCAGGACAAGTGGGTATGGACTAGAAGGAGATAAAGCCAAGGTCCCTATGTTCCACAACTCCCTAGGCATAACAGATTTATGCCTCAAAGAACTAAACCCACCAAAATGTTTCTAGTTTATTTCAAAATTCCTCTAAGTTTAGACAACAGAGTGAATCCTATGAGATAAAATCTCTGCTGCTTGACCCTTCCACTCGAGTCTGTGTCCTTATTCTTAAAGTGCATGAGACCACAAACTCCAAACACCAAAAATTCCTACATCACTAATATTATTACTACTGAGGACTGGTTGTGTGCAGTGTAGATTGGTGTGAGAGTGGGGAGAAGTTGTCCTGCATCGTAGAACTCCAAGAACATTTTTACATCCACATGCAATCTAGTGGGTCTGAGGTTGCCCTTAACAAACCCTGGGGACTCTTTACTGACAGAGACAGTCCTCAAGGTGAGTTTCTATCTTAATTTTTATTTCTCCTTATAAGATTAATGATGAATCAAGTAGAACCCAAGTCCATAGTAAAATGGTATAAAGTGAATGTAGCAATCATCACAGGCAGTGTGATCAGAACAGCTCCAAAGTTGAGCCAGGGGTAAGCAGGGTGTCCTTATGGAGACTTATTTCTGATATGTGTATCTACAACTTATCATCATATCCAGTAGGAAAAAAAAAAAGGAAGAAAACCTCTACAACTAAGAGATATTATAGGAGGTGGATGAGCTTATTCATATTCAAACAATCTAATTGCATTCTGCCTTCTGGCCTTTCTGTTTGCAAGGTTAGACAGGGGATTCCAAATTCTCAGCCAGAGCTAGATACATAATTTTTGAGATTCAATGCAAAATAAAAATTTGAGATCGCTTATTCAAAAAGTGGGGAAAGTGTCATTAGTGGACACTTTAGTGGACACAAAAATGGAACCACTTTTCTAAAATGCTTTATCTTCTTCTACAAATAAGTTTTATGAAAGTCTGAGATAAAAATTTTAAGACTTTTATTTTTCAGTCATATTAGGGTCACAAAAAAATCAAGTGGGGGACTCCAATATTCCTTCTGCCCCTCACACATGAACTTCTCTACAAGAGTGACATATTTCTTACAATTGGTAATTGTATATAGACACATCATAACCACTCAAAGCCCATAGTTTTCATTAGGGTTTTCTCATGGTGTTGTACATTCTGTGGGTTTACACAAATATATCATGGCATACAGCCACCATTATAGTATCATAGAGATGAGACTTATCAACCTACATGCCTAGTCATGACACCCTCTCCCCTCTCCCCTTGGCTACCAGCATCTTTTTACTGTCTCCATAGTTTTGCCTTTTTCAGAGTATCATATAGTTGGAATCATACAATATGTAGTCTTTTCAGATTGGGTTATTTCACATAGTAATATGCATCTGTTTCCTCCATGTCTTTCCATGGCTTGATAACTCATTTCTTTTTAGCATGGAATAACATCCCATTGTTTTAATGTACCACAACTCGTTTATCCATTCGCCTACTGTATGACATCTTGGTTGCCTTCAAGTTTTGACAATTATTTTCAGCTTTATTCAAAGCTGAAAAAAAAACACAACAACCTGTGGACAGAATTATGGGTGATCATAACTTTTAAACTTTTTTGAGTAAATACCCAAGAACACCAGTACAAGATTGTATGGTAAGAGTATGTTTAGTTTAGTAAGCAACTGCCAAACTGTTTTATTGAAATGTCCATGTACACACTTTCATTTTGTAGTAATTTACTGACAAAGTTTACTGCACTCCTTTGCTACATGTTGGAGTCTCAGAGAGTGAGAGCTTGCACAGACACAACAGCTGGTCCTCACAACTGCTTGGCTCACGCACTCCCTGCTGTGACTGTGAACGTGAGCCTGGATTTCTGTCCCAGGTGTTCATGCCCCATGCATCTCTTCTGCTGACACATGTTACTTCAACTGATGGGATTTCCCTTAAAAACCACAAGTAAGAAGATAAAATTATTAAGAATTTCAAGACAGTGATCACAGAGCATTAAATCAAGGACAGCTTCTTTGGCAACTGCACAGGTCACATGTCCAGGCAACTGGTCCTGCTCCCAGCTTTACTAGGATCAGCCCAACTGACTTCATCTTAATTTTCAGGGTCCCAGTTATTCCATTTATGCCCTTACATTAGCATAAAAGACAAAGCAGGATGGAATTTGATTTGCATTGCAGTTATCCCACATGCAAGTTTAAACCTTGGGTTTGGTTGGCAGAAGTCTTTGTGTCTGGCTACAACAGATAAGGGTGTTTTTAAGAATAGTTCTGGAAGCTTTCTATTACCTTTTCTAAACTGTGAATGATATTACAAAATTGAAAGTAATTGATTCATGCAAAATACAAGAAAGAACAATGGATTTTAATGAATTAGAATAAATATGTCCATGAGTTCCTTCATTCAAGGTGCTATTTACAAGTGACCTAAATGGAACCCTCGTACACTGCTGGTAAAAGTGTAAATTGGTGCAACCTCTATAGTTAATAGTATGGAAGTTCCCTCCAAAATTAAGATTTGAGTTCCCATATGACCCAGAAATTCATAGTCTGGCTATCTCCCTGAAAAATTTGAAAAAAGTTATTTGACAACATGTATGTACAGTAGACCTTCTGTTAACCAGAACTCAAGCAACTGGCACTCTCAAGCAACCAACAAGAAAACTGAAGAAATAATACTTGTTATGCAGCTGCACATCATGCAAAACCTGACTGCATGAGAGGCATAGGGCCTCAAAGCTATTTGTTCATTTTTCAAGAAAACTACACCAAGTTTGCCATCATCATCTATTAATATAGATCCAAAACCATCCATATCCACTTCTCCTGATCCTGATGTAATGTCTACCCAGTAAATTCTCAACCCTACTGTAACGGTTTTACATGTGTATGTGTGTATTCTTTTCTAAGTTACCTGAAGTTAAAAAATTATGTTAGTAAAGTCATGAGATGTAGAGTACAGCACATGGAATGTAATCAATGACACTGTAACAGTGACATACGGCATCAAATGAGAAATAGACCTGTTGGGGTTATCATTATATAAAGACTGTAAATATCTAAGCGTTATGTTCTCTTGTACATGTAAAACTAATTTAAAAACTTACAGAGGATGCTGGGATAACTCAACAGGTTTAGTGCTTGCCATGCAACCATGAGGTCCAGGTATTCGAATCCTGGCCAGGGACCATGCTAACCCATATGCTGAACTATGGTGTAATTGTTAACCCCCAGGATGGCAATGAAGGTTCTTGCCTCCCCCATGCAGGAGGCCCCCAATTCAGTTCCTGCCCCACCTGACCTCACATCCACCTGTGTGGAATGATACCATCTCACAGCTAATGATTTAAAACTATGAAGACTGCTCTGGGCCCTCCCCCATTCTCTCTCTCTCTCTCTCTCTCTCTCTCTCTCTCTCTCTCTCTCTCTCTCTCTCAATTTCTCTCAAACAATAAAATAAATCTTTAAAAACAAAACAAAACAAAAACATTACACATGCTATCTTCCCTTTTCCTTGAAAGAAGAACCATTTGAAGTTAACTGAAAAACTGGGTCACCTCTATTTGTTAACCACCAAGTATTTTACTAAGGATTTCTCCAGCAGAAAAATTTACACATCACTGGGCTGCCAGCAAGAGGGTCTCTTTTAACAGGGAATTTGATATTGGCTTTATTATCACTTGTTTCAGTAGCTCCATATTAGATCTTTTCACGTGCCAAGGAATTTCTGGAAAGAAAAAAGGACCAAACAAAATGTGAAATAGTACAGCAGAGTCTAATTTTAAGATGAAAACCAGCACTGGAACATAAATTGGAAAACCAAAAAGATGAGAAAGGTTAGTGTGTGGCAAACACGCCTGCCCTGAGGAAGGGGTGGGGCTGCGGGCCCAGCTGCAGTTTGGGTACAGGCTGCAGGTCACCTGCATGAGGAAGGGGGTATGACATTTCTAGAAGAAACAGTGTCTCAATGAACACTAACCTAGAACACTAAGGAATCCTAAAAAGAGTGACTCCATTTCCCAAATAACCTAGTTTTACTAAGAAATTGATAATTTGGTTATATGAAAATTCTAATAAGTAAAACTGTCTGATAACATTGATTGTGTAGTGTAGAAATAAATATATTTTCTTGAAATCAGGAAAGTTCTATAAACCAATACATACTACCACCATCTAAACAGAAAAGGATTCCAACAAGATTTAGGTGGTGAAAATAAGATATGTATATAATAGCCACTCTCACTTAATTTCCAGCTCTCTGATTCCCCTGTCCAACTCTTGGGGACCCTGATGTCCCACATAGCTCATTCTGATCTGACTACAATTTCCTGGTCAAATTAAACATTGTTCTCTGTTTTACTTTCTATCCTTTTCCTGATTATTTTCTTCTATCTTCTTCTCTTCTCTTTATTCTTGTTCCTTCTCCTTCTCTGGACATACATGAAAAGTTAGGTTTTCTGGGGTATTGGCATAATTCATAGGTCTGTGTGTTTGGAAAATTTTAGTCATGACAATTAAAAACTTTAAACAGGTTATACAGATGTTTTGTGTTGAGCTTCCATACTCACAATGACCATGCCATTTTTATTCCTGTAGCTCTGCTCAAACAATCATCCTCACAGTGGACTTATAGAGTATAGATTCAATCTTTCTTAAGTTTACATAAAAGAGCAGATATGAAAAACTCAGATGAACATTACACCAACACTGTTAGTCCTCTCCTCATCTTTGCAGTCTGCGAGCATAATTTATTGGCTCACCTACTCACTGCTCTCCTCTCCTAACTGTTCCAGTCTCTGAGACCATCAGATAAAAAAAAAAAAATTGTTTCTTATAAAGAATACTTTACCCCCTAATGGGCTGAAACCATTAATAAAGATCATTCAAACAGACTAAATCAGCTTCATACTACCCCAGCCCCAATCAGTCCATGTTCCCTGATGAAGAAAATACAGAAGGTCAGAAAACAAAGTAACTGTCTATATTGAATGGGGAAGACAAATAAATCAAATCTGACTTTTATAATGTCACTTCATGAAAACTATTATCTTGAAAGAATTTGGTAAATTTTATCTTGTGCAATTTACCTGATTTCTTTTCTTAGTTTGATTTATATCCATAAACATTTATTGATGTTTTAGTGTAAATGGGGTAATTCACTCATTCTTGAGAATACATAAAAGCTAATACCATAATAATGTACAGTCAACTGGGGAACACAAAAGTACACACAACTATAATACATTCAATGAGCAGGTAGGACTTTAAGATGGAAGCTAAAAACTATATGATCACAAGTAGGTCCAAGATGGCAGATTAGATAGGTAAACATTATGCCTACTGCCTTTTAAAAGAAGTAAAACTGGCAAAGGAGGAAGTAAACTGTCATTATTTGCAGATGACATGATACTATATATATACAGAACTCCAAAGATTCCACAAAAAAAACTATTAAAATTGATAAATAAATTGAGTAAAGTAGCAGGATACAAAATTTATATTAAAAAATTGGTTGCAGTTTTATACACCAATAACAAACTATCAGAAATATGAATTAAGAAAGCATCTCATTTACAATTGCATTTTAAAAAATACTTAGAAATAAATTTACCTTAGGAAGTTAAAGTCCTATAATGAGAAAATTATTAAACATTGAAAATGGAAATTAAAAAAAATATGGAACGAGAGAATTAATATAGTTAAAATGTCCATACTGACCAAAGCAATTTATAGATTTAATGCAATCCTCATCAAAATACCTATGTGATTTTTCACAGAGCTAGAACAAATAATACTAAAATTTATATAAAACCATAAAAGACTCCATATAGCTATAACAATCCTGAGAAAGAATAGCAAAGCCGGAGTTATTATGTTACCTAATATCAAATTATACTACAAGGCATAGTAAGCAAAATAACATGATATTGGCATTAAAACAAACACACAGATGAATGAAACAGAATAGGGAGCCCAGAAATAAATCCATGCCTATACGGTCATTTAAACTATGATAAAGAAAGCAAGAATTTATATTGAGTTAAAGGTAGTCTATTTAATAAAAGATGATGAGAAAACTGGACAGATACATGCAAAACACTAAAGTTGGACCACCTTCTAATGCTATATACAAGAATAAATTCTAAATGGATTAAAGACTTAAATGTAAGACCTGTTACCATAAAACTCTTAAAAGAAAATATAGGAAGTAAACTCACTGATATTACTCTTAGTAATATATTTACTGACATATAGCCCAGTCAAGGGAAACAAAAGAATAAATAAACAAATGAAACTATATCAAACTAAAAAGTTTTTTCACAGCAAATGAATCCATCAACAAAACAAAAAGACATCCCATTGAACAGAAGAAGGTATTTGCTAATGATACATCAAATAAGAAATTGATATCTAAAATTTATTAAAAACTCATACAACTTAATACAAAAAAACAAACAATCCAATTACAGAATGGGCAGAGGACCTAAATGAACATTTCTCCAGAGAGAACACACAGATGGCCAAAAGAAAAGATGCTCAACATCACTAATCATCAGAGAAATGCAAATTAAAACCACAATGATCTCACTGCTGTCAGAATGGCTATAATGAATAAATCAACAAACAACAAATGTTGATGAAGTAGGGGAAAAAGGGAACCCTAGTGCACTGTTGGTGGGATCACAAATAAGTGCAGCCATTATGGAAAACAATATGGAGATCCCTCAAAAACCTAAACATAGACTGCCATATGACCCAACAATTCCACTTCTGGGTGTTTATTTGAAAAAAATCCAAAACACTAATACAAATAGATATGCACCCCTATATTCACTGAAGCACTATTTATAATAGCCAAGGAATGGAAACAACCAAAATGATGATCAATAGACAATTGGGCAAAGAACAGGTGGTACATGCGATATACAATGGAATATTCCTCAGCCATAAAAAAGAATGAAATCTTACCTTTTGTGACAACATGAATGGACCTAGAGGACATTATGCTAAGTGAAATAGGTCAGACTGAGAAAGACAAATACTGTATGATCTCATATATGAAGTCTAAAGAACAAAATAAATGAACAAACAAAACAAAAACAAACTCATAGATACAAAGAATAAACTGAAGGTGTCTAGATAATAGAAAATTGGGGGATGGGTGAGAAAGGTGAAGAGATTGGGAAGTACTAATTGGTAGTCACAAAGTACACACAGGGATGTGAAATATAGTATGGGGGATAATATAGTCAATAAGGTTGTAAAAACCAAAGTGTCACTTCATAAATTATGTAAATGCCTAACCATAGCACTGCATGCATGAAACTAAGATAAAATAATACTGAATGTCAACTGTAATTATACATATATATATATATATTACACACACACAGAGGGGGCCAAAAAATGTATACACATTTTAAGGAAGGAAAAACTGTATGAAAATTGTAATACTCAGTGTATACTGATAACAAAAGTTGAGTACAAGTCACGTTTGACTTCTGTACCCGTTTGACTTCTGCAATTACAAAAGATGCTTAAAGTGACTACCATCAGCATCCAGACACTTTTGATTATGGCGAACTACTGCTTGAGCAACATCAACCAAAGTGTCCACTTGTATCACTGTGCACGCCATTTCAATTGACCAGCGTCTCAAACCTATCACAAATGCATGCAATTGTTAGGCATGTTGGAGGTTCTATTGCATACTCATGCCTCCATTGTCATTATACTTCCATGAGGTTCTTGAATTTCAAATACCACTTCAAAATGATCTTCCAATTCTCCAATGGAAATTGTGCTTCTTCCATTTTCTTTAGCTCTCCTGCTTGTTGCATGGTGACATTAGCACTCATTTGATTAATGCCATCTTTTGAGGGAACATCATCCTACACATTGCTACCATAATTCAAATCAATTTTGAAAAGTAATACATACATAACAACTCTTAAAATGTGTATAACTTTTTTGGCACCTCTAGTGTGTGTGTGTGTGTGTGTGTGTATACACACACACACACACATACATATACATATGTATATAAAGTATAGCATAGGGAATATAGTAAATGATGTAATAGGTATGTATGGTGTCAGATGGGTGATAGATTTGTTGGAGTTATCATTTTGTGAGATGTATAAATGTCCAATCATTATATTTTATATACTTGAAACAAATAATAAATAAATAGCTACATAATCGCAGATGAAGAAATATTACATATATGAGGGATAATTGAAAAAAAAATTTTTAAACAAGATGTCATTTTCCCCTTTTCCCATTTATGAGTGAAAGAGAGAGCATGGATAAACTTTTATAGTGGCTTATGACTTTTTATTAATTTTAACAATAGAAAATTCATGACTACATGAACTATTAAAAGTCATAAAACATTACATATAAACTAAAGTACCCCTTCAATACAAGTCCAATTTCTCATTCTTTTAGCTCTTATTACCCTATTTCTATCTTCATCTTGATCAATATAGAGTTGCTTCCATAATGTTTATCACAGATTTAAATCAACAGAAACGATATTATATTTCATTTATATTATATAATAATGTAAATATAAATAATATTATATATTTAGTTCTGTAACTAGTTTTATGAACTCAATAATAAATTTGCAAGTCATAATATGGGCACAGCTCAACCAGTTATACTGGTGCAAATATTATACTGGTGATTATACTCTCTATATTATAGATATACTGCCATTTATACAGCCCTTCCTCTACTATTAAGATGCTCTTAATACAATTAAGATGTTCATCTACAATTAAGATGCTCATTTCTTTCATCTATGAAATACAATGCAACAATAAACCTTTTAAGTGTTCATACTTATTCACCTGTGCACATGTTTCTCTAGTAGCAGAGACTTGGAAGAAGTTAAGGAATGCAGTGGGGCTAGAGGGTGAAAATCACTCCAGGCAGAGAGCAGATCAAGGGCAAAGGCTCTGAGGAAGAAGGGAGTGAATTCGTGTTCTGATTATTGTGTTAAATTGTTTTCTATTTTATTCTTCTTAATGTGCATTGGACCTATAGTTTCTCAGCTCATTTGATACTCTCTCTGAAATTACTGTCCTAATATATCTAGTATGTATTTTGCTTCAATTTCCACTGAGGTCATTCAAAAGGTAGTAAGTTAGCAAGAGAAAAAGTTACCCAAAGAAAAAGAAAAAAGTGGCATATACAAGTGGGAAATGGTATAGAATAACAAACATGCATACCCATTACTTATGGATACTAATGTAAGAATAGGAAGGCAGTCTACATTTTATAAGTCAGTAGAGAGAAGAAAATTTTTTTATAAATGCAATGGAAGACCGACTAGGAAAAAAAAACAACAAGAGCATGTAGAGCAAAACCAAAATATTAAAAATGAGTCTAAATATATAAGTAATCAACACATACATAAAAAAGAGATTATTTGATTAATAAAAAATTTAAAAATTGGGATGCCAGGATAGCTCAAAAAGTTGAGCACTTGCAGCCACAAGGTTCAGGAATTGAGTCCTTGCCCTAGCCAATGCAAACCTACATGATAAACTGTGTCAGAACTGGTAACTGTTGGATGGTGGTGAAGGTTCTTGCCTCCCATGAGGGAGGGCCCAGTTTGGTTCCATCCCACATGGCCCCATGTCCACCTGTGTGGAATGAAACTGTCACAACTAGTGACATGCAACTGTGAAGACTACTCTGGCCCCTTCCCCATTTCTCTCTCTCTCTCTCTCTCTCTCTCTCTCTCTCTCTCTCTCTTTCTCTCTCTCTCACCTTCTCTCTAAAACAGTAAAATAAATTTTTTTACAAATGTAAAAATTGCTACATATTGCTTGAGATAAAATTGCAAAAGAACAACAACAACAACAACACAACAAAACAAAACAAGAAAGGTATGCACAGAGAATGGGATTCTACCTGCTGCCACTCCCTCACATGCTAATTTCAGCATTCTTACCAAAGAGATATCCCAAAGCAAGGTCAATTCTGCTGACGAGACAGTCAAAGAGGATTCCAAGAGAACACCAAGTTAGTGTACTAAGTTATCTCCTACCGAGGTGAGACCTAAGAAAAAAGACAGAAGTTAAAAAAATTTAATGCTCAGAAGAGAACAGGAAAAAAGGAAAACTTGCAGAGATAAAGCACTAGGGAGAAATTAAGATTTACAGAAAAGTATGAAACTAATATTAAGAAAATCTATATCTTGATATAGCAGAGAATAAAAAAGCCAAGTGTTAAGAACAGCTTTTACATTTTTCTCAACGATCCCTCAAACTTCATTCTTTTGCCCTTTGGAATATTTTATGCACTACTTATAAAAGCACACTTCTAAATTCTCTAAAAACACATTAAGGTGGAAAACCTTCATCAACAAAATAGCATATAATTATTCTGTGTACAAGTAATTAGTGGAAAGGTGAATCAAGAGAGGCTTTAACATTCCTGTTTATTAACCTCATATTTATTTACTAAGAGGGTTGATTTTAATATCTTAGTGTATAAAACATGACACAAAAAAATTTTTGTTTCAAACTTAAAGCTTCTACAGCAAAAGAAACCATCAACAGAAACAAGGATGCAACCAACTGAGTAAGAGAAGGTATTTGCAAACAACACATCAGATACAGTGGTACCTCAGTACCTCAGTACTCGTTAATTGGTTTTGGAAGGCATGATGAGTACCAAAAACTACAAGCATCAAACAAACTATTCCCGTAAAGAAGAATGTACAAAATTTAATGTGTTCCCAAACAAACAAACAAAAAATACACAAAATGACCACAGAATCCAAGACCACAGAGATGTGCACAGAGCAAGAGGTATCACATGACTAATGCGTGACCCCATTTCAGCTAGTCAAAATAACAAGTCACAAGTCAATCAACAACGACAAAGTCTAGCTTGTACATCGAGTACCAAACAATGAGTACAAAATTTTCACATCAAAATGTATCGAATACCAAATTTGAAGTGTTTCAAGCAGTCAAGTACCAAGGTATAACTAATAAACTACTAATAAAAAATATATATAGAACTCATACAACTCAACAACAACAAAAACAAACAATTCAATTAATGGACTAATAATAAAAATATATAAAGAACTCATACAACTCAACAACAACAAAAAACGAACAATTCAATTAAAAAATGGGCAGAGGATCTGCACAGACACTTCCCCCAAGACATACAAATGGCTTACAGATATATGATAAAAATGCTCGACTTCATTAGCTATTAGGAAAATGCAAATCAAAACCACAATTGAGATATTACCTCAGACCTGTTAGAATAGCTATTATTAAGCAGGCAAGTAATAACAAGTGTTAGAGAGGCTGTGGAAAATAAGGAATCCACACACACTGATGATGGGTATGTAAGCTGGTACAGCCACTATGGAAGACGGTATGAAGGTTCCTCCAAAAATCAAATATAGAATTGCCACATGATCCAGCCATCTCTCTTCTAGTTATCTACCCCAATAATGTGAAAACATTTATTTGTAATGATATACGTACCCCTACGTTAAATGCAACATTATTCATGGTGGCCAACACAGAAATAACTAAAGTGTACTTCAATAGATGACTACATAAAGAAGATGTGGTAAATACACACAATGGAATATTATTTGGCTGTAAGAATAAAGAAGAAATACTGCCATTTGTGACTACATGAATGGATCCTCAGATTATCACTCTAAGCAAAATAAGTCAGACAGAAAAAGTAGAGAATCAAATTACTTCACTCATATGTGGAATATAAAACTGAAAGCCAACACAACAATAACAACAAGAACAATGAGACAAACAAAAACTCATAGACACAGACAAGAGTTTAGTGATTACCAGAAAGCAAGGTGGGGGTAAGTAGAAGAGAATAAAGGGGGTCAAATATATAATGATGGAAAGAAAACTGATTCTGGTGGTGAGCTCACAATGCAATATATAGATGATGTATTACAGAATTGTACACTTCAACCCCTATAATTTTCCTAACCAATATAACCCCAACATATTTTTAAAAAATTAAAACTAAATTTGGAATCATACCCATATATATAAAATATCTTCAACATCTTAACTTTTTTATATCCATGTTTCAGTATATCATTTTAGATAAAAGTGTTCCTTTGTCACAGATATCCCCATAGGTATTGTGTATAGAAGTCTAATTATCTAAACTCTATTAATGTGCTAAAAATATTTAAAATTTGTAGGAAAGGTACTGTATATTTAATATTAAATAATAAAGTCCCCCAGAGAGGATTAAACAGTCAGAGAGACACTCGGCAGTGACAGCCCTTGTTCTGCTCAGTTTGTGCTCAGCTCCCCCTGCAGTTTTTGTCACTGTGTCACTCAGAGCACAGTAGTACACAGCTGAATCTGACTCGTGGACTGAGGCTTTCTCCAAGTGGAAGGAATTTTGTTCTTTGTTGTATGTGGCTTCAAAACCTTCATTATTTCCCTTCTCTCCAGCCCTCTGGGCCTTCAGGAGAAACTGTGGACCTTCTCCGGGATACTGAACATACCAGAAAAGAACAGGGTACCCTGCTGCAGTATAATTACAGCTCACATTCAGGGAAACCCCTTCTGAGAGGGTCACTTGGCCTTTCATCTGGGTCACTGAGTTTCCACGGGTTTGTCCTGGGAAAAATAAAAGAGATCTGTGTTACCTTGGTCATAAAGCTCCTCAATAAAATTATGGTTAAATATTTTGCTGACAAAATAGAAGAAAGAATCCATATTTTAAAAGGCACATTACTTACCAAGCAGCAAGAGTACCACAGTCACTAAGCCTGGAGAAGAATTCATCTCTAGAGTGTCGCCTAAATGCCGTTCTTCGTTCTTAACATGAAGAAATGTGGAGGACACAGCGAAATGATAAATCGCAGCCCACATTTCACACAGGAAGTGTGTTTGTGTTAGGAAAGTGCACCCCTGGTGGACAGGGTGTGAAATGGATGCACGTTTTCTATGCTCCTCCCCATTTAGCAGTAGGTTCTCATCTTTGTATTTACCAAGCACGTGTCAGACTTTTTGTAAATCTGAACAACAGTGGTATAATCCTATTTTCATCTTCAACCACCACCTGACATGAAACTTGT
>PVKE010013849.1:17950-36009 GCA_004027555.1 Craseonycteris thonglongyai
GGTTCTCCTCTCATGCCGCCATCTTCTCCATCTCCCTAACTCTACTTCTTAATTCTTCCTTTCATGTCAACCCAAAAGTCTTTCCTGACATTCAATGCATTATAACCTGGCCCATAAAGGTTATCTAAAATTATAAAGGAGTGTATTAAAATGCTCAAAGTGTTATCTTCTCAACTACAGAAATACTCTGCTTTGTAAAACAAGTTTCATGTCAGGTGGTGGTTGAAGATGAAAATAGGATTATACCACTGTTGTTCAGATTTACAAAAAGTCTGACACGTGCTTGGTAAATACAAAGATGAGAACCTACTGCTAAATGGGGAGGAGCATAGAAAACGTGCATCCATTTCACACCCTGTCCACCAGGGGTGCACTTTCCTAACACAAACACACTTCCTGTGTGAAATGTGGGCTGCGATTTATCATTTCGCTGTGTCCTCCACATTTCTTCATGTTAAGAACGAAGAACGGCATTTAGGCGACACTCTAGAGATGAATTCTTCTCCAGGCTTAGTGACTGTGGTACTCTTGCTGCTTGGTAAGTAATGTGCCTTTTAAAATATGGATTCTTTCTTCTATTTTGTCAGCAAAATATTTAACCATAATTTTATTGAGGAGCTTTATGACCAAGGTAACACAGATCTCTTTTATTTTTCCCAGGACAAACCCGTGGAAACTCAGTGACCCAGATGAAAGGCCAAGTGACCCTCTCAGAAGGGGTTTCCCTGAATGTGAGCTGTAATTATACTGCAGCAGGGTACCCTGTTCTTTTCTGGTATGTTCAGTATCCCGGAGAAGGTCCACAGTTTCTCCTGAAGGCCCAGAGGGCTGGAGAGAAGGGAAATAATGAAGGTTTTGAAGCCACATACAACAAAGAACAAAATTCCTTCCACTTGGAGAAAGCCTCAGTCCACGAGTCAGATTCAGCTGTGTACTACTGTGCTCTGAGTGACACAGTGACAAAAACTGCAGGGGGAGCTGAGCACAAACTGAGCAGAACAAGGGCTGTCACTGCCGAGTGTCTCTCTGACTGTTTAATCCTCTCTGGGGGACTTTATTATTTAATATTAAATATACAGTACCTTTCCTACAAATTTTAAATATTTTTAGCACATTAATAGAGTTTAGATAATTAGACTTCTATACACAATACCTATGGGGATATCTGTGACAAAGGAACACTTTTATCTAAAATGATATACTGAAACATGGATATAAAAAAGTTAAGATGTTGAAGATATTTTATATATATGGGTATGATTCCAAATTTAGTTTTAATTTTTTAAAAATATGTTGGGGTTATATTGGTTAGGAAAATTATAGGGGTTGAAGTGTACAATTCTGTAATACATCATCTATATATTGCATTGTGAGCTCACCACCAGAATCAGTTTTCTTTCCATCATTATATATTTGACCCCCTTTATTCTCTTCTACTTACCCCCACCTTGCTTTCTGGTAATCACTAAACTCTTGTCTGTGTCTATGAGTTTTTGTTTGTCTCATTGTTCTTGTTGTTATTGTTGTGTTGGCTTTCAGTTTTATATTCCACATATGAGTGAAGTAATTTGATTCTCTACTTTTTCTGTCTGACTTATTTTG
Organism: Craseonycteris thonglongyai; assembly: GCA_004027555.1. NCBI lineage: Eukaryota > Metazoa > Chordata > Mammalia > Chiroptera > Craseonycteridae > Craseonycteris > Craseonycteris thonglongyai. Next base: position 19,553 of record PVKE010013849.1, read on the forward strand.
CTTAGAGTGATAATCTGAGGATCCATTCATGTAGTCACAAATGGCAGTATTTCTTCTTTATTCTTACAGCCAAATAATATTCCATTGTGTGTATTTACCACATCTTCTTTATGTAGTCATCTATTGAAGTACACTTTAGTTATTTCTGTGTTGGCCACCATGAATAATGTTGCATTTAACGTAGGGGTACGTATATCATTACAAATAAATGTTTTCACATTATTGGGGTAGATAACTAGAAGAGAGATGGCTGGATCATGTGGCAATTCTATATTTGATTTTTGGAGGAACCTTCATACCGTCTTCCATAGTGGCTGTACCAGCTTACATACCCATCATCAGTGTGTGTGGATTCCTTATTTTCCACAGCCTCTCTAACACTTGTTATTACTTGCCTGCTTAATAATAGCTATTCTAACAGGTCTGAGGTAATATCTCAATTGTGGTTTTGATTTGCATTTTCCTAATAGCTAATGAAGTCGAGCATTTTTATCATATATCTGTAAGCCATTTGTATGTCTTGGGGGAAGTGTCTGTGCAGATCCTCTGCCCATTTTTTAATTGAATTGTTCGTTTTTTGTTGTTGTTGAGTTGTATGAGTTCTTTATATATTTTTATTATTAGTCCATTAATTGAATTGTTTGTTTTTGTTGTTGTTGAGTTGTATGAGTTCTATATATATTTTTTATTAGTAGTTTATTAGTTATACCTTGGTACTTGACTGCTTGAAACACTTCAAATTTGGTATTCGATACATTTTGATGTGAAAATTTTGTACTCATTGTTTGGTACTCGATGTACAAGCTAGACTTTGTCGTTGTTGATTGACTTGTGACTTGTTATTTTGACTAGCTGAAATGGGGTCACGCATTAGTCATGTGATACCTCTTGCTCTGTGCACATCTCTGTGGTCTTGGATTCTGTGGTCATTTTGTGTATTTTTTGTTTGTTTGTTTGGGAACACATTAAATTTTGTACATTCTTCTTTACGGGAATAGTTTGTTTGATGCTTGTAGTTTTTGGTACTCATCATGCCTTCCAAAACCAATTAACGAGTACTGAGGTACTGAGGTACCACTGTATCTGATGTGTTGTTTGCAAATACCTTCTCTTACTCAGTTGGTTGCATCCTTGTTTCTGTTGATGGTTTCTTTTGCTGTAGAAGCTTTAAGTTTGAAACAAAAATTTTTTTGTGTCATGTTTTATACACTAAGATATTAAAATCAACCCTCTTAGTAAATAAATATGAGGTTAATAAACAGGAATGTTAAAGCCTCTCTTGATTCACCTTTCCACTAATTACTTGTACACAGAATAATTATATGCTATTTTGTTGATGAAGGTTTTCCACCTTAATGTGTTTTTAGAGAATTTAGAAGTGTGCTTTTATAAGTAGTGCATAAAATATTCCAAAGGGCAAAAGAATGAAGTTTGAGGGATCGTTGAGAAAAATGTAAAAGCTGTTCTTAACACTTGGCTTTTTTATTCTCTGCTATATCAAGATATAGATTTTCTTAATATTAGTTTCATACTTTTCTGTAAATCTTAATTTCTCCCTAGTGCTTTATCTCTGCAAGTTTTCCTTTTTTCCTGTTCTCTTCTGAGCATTAAATTTTTTTAACTTCTGTCTTTTTTCTTAGGTCTCACCTCGGTAGGAGATAACTTAGTACACTAACTTGGTGTTCTCTTGGAATCCTCTTTGACTGTCTCGTCAGCAGAATTGACCTTGCTTTGGGATATCTCTTTGGTAAGAATGCTGAAATTAGCATGTGAGGGAGTGGCAGCAGGTAGAATCCCATTCTCTGTGCATACCTTTCTTGTTTTGTTTTGTTGTGTTGTTGTTGTTGTTGTTCTTTTGCAATTTTATCTCAAGCAATATGTAGCAATTTTTACATTTGTAAAAAAATTTATTTTACTGTTTTAGAGAGAAGGTGAGAGAGAGAGAAAGAGAGAGAGAGAGAGAGAGAGAGAGAGAGAGAGAGAGAGAGAGAGAGAGAGAAATGGGGAAGGGGCCAGAGTAGTCTTCACAGTTGCATGTCACTAGTTGTGACAGTTTCATTCCACACAGGTGGACATGGGGCCATGTGGGATGGAACCAAACTGGGCCCTCCCTCATGGGAGGCAAGAACCTTCACCACCATCCAACAGTTACCAGTTCTGACACAGTTTATCATGTAGGTTTGCATTGGCTAGGGCAAGGACTCAATTCCTGAACCTTGTGGCTGCAAGTGCTCAACTTTTTGAGCTATCCTGGCATCCCAATTTTTAAATTTTTTATTAATCAAATAATCTCTTTTTTATGTATGTGTTGATTACTTATATATTTAGACTCATTTTTAATATTTTGGTTTTGCTCTACATGCTCTTGTTGTTTTTTTTTCCTAGTCGGTCTTCCATTGCATTTATAAAAAAATTTTCTTCTCTCTACTGACTTATAAAATGTAGACTGCCTTCCTATTCTTACATTAGTATCCATAAGTAATGGGTATGCATGTTTGTTATTCTATACCATTTCCCACTTGTATATGCCACTTTTTTCTTTTTCTTTGGGTAACTTTTTCTCTTGCTAACTTACTACCTTTTGAATGACCTCAGTGGAAATTGAAGCAAAATACATACTAGATATATTAGGACAGTAATTTCAGAGAGAGTATCAAATGAGCTGAGAAACTATAGGTCCAATGCACATTAAGAAGAATAAAATAGAAAACAATTTAACACAATAATCAGAACACGAATTCACTCCCTTCTTCCTCAGAGCCTTTGCCCTTGATCTGCTCTCTGCCTGGAGTGATTTTCACCCTCTAGCCCCACTGCATTCCTTAACTTCTTCCAAGTCTCTGCTACTAGAGAAACATGTGCACAGGTGAATAAGTATGAACACTTAAAAGGTTTATTGTTGCATTGTATTTCATAGATGAAAGAAATGAGCATCTTAATTGTAGATGAACATCTTAATTGTATTAAGAGCATCTTAATAGTAGAGGAAGGGCTGTATAAATGGCAGTATATCTATAATATAGAGAGTATAATCACCAGTATAATATTTGCACCAGTATAACTGGTTGAGCTGTGCCCATATTATGACTTGCAAATTTATTATTGAGTTCATAAAACTAGTTACAGAACTAAATATATAATATTATTTATATTTACATTATTATATAATATAAATGAAATATAATATCGTTTCTGTTGATTTAAATCTGTGATAAACATTATGGAAGCAACTCTATATTGATCAAGATGAAGATAGAAATAGGGTAATAAGAGCTAAAAGAATGAGAAATTGGACTTGTATTGAAGGGGTACTTTAGTTTATATGTAATGTTTTATGACTTTTAATAGTTCATGTAGTCATGAATTTTCTATTGTTAAAATTAATAAAAAGTCATAAGCCACTATAAAAGTTTATCCATGCTCTCTCTTTCACTCATAAATGGGAAAAGGGGAAAATGACATCTTGTTTAAAAATTTTTTTTTCAATTATCCCTCATATATGTAATATTTCTTCATCTGCGATTATGTAGCTATTTATTTATTATTTGTTTCAAGTATATAAAATATAATGATTGGACATTTATACATCTCACAAAATGATAACTCCAACAAATCTATCACCCATCTGACACCATACATACCTATTACATCATTTACTATATTCCCTATGCTATACTTTATATACATATGTATATGTATGTGTGTGTGTGTGTGTATACACACACACACACACACACACACTAGAGGTGCCAAAAAAGTTATACACATTTTAAGAGTTGTTATGTATGTATTACTTTTCAAAATTGATTTGAATTATGGTAGCAATGTGTAGGATGATGTTCCCTCAAAAGATGGCATTAATCAAATGAGTGCTAATGTCACCATGCAACAAGCAGGAGAGCTAAAGAAAATGGAAGAAGCACAATTTCCATTGGAGAATTGGAAGATCATTTTGAAGTGGTATTTGAAATTCAAGAACCTCATGGAAGTATAATGACAATGGAGGCATGAGTATGCAATAGAACCTCCAACATGCCTAACAATTGCATGCATTTGTGATAGGTTTGAGACGCTGGTCAATTGAAATGGCGTGCACAGTGATACAAGTGGACACTTTGGTTGATGTTGCTCAAGCAGTAGTTCGCCATAATCAAAAGTGTCTGGATGCTGATGGTAGTCACTTTAAGCATCTTTTGTAATTGCAGAAGTCAAACGGGTACAGAAGTCAAACGTGACTTGTACTCAACTTTTGTTATCAGTATACACTGAGTATTACAATTTTCATACAGTTTTTCCTTCCTTAAAATGTGTATACATTTTTTGGCCCCCTCTGTGTGTGTGTAATATATATATATATATGTATAATTACAGTTGACATTCAGTATTATTTTATCTTAGTTTCATGCATGCAGTGCTATGGTTAGGCATTTACATAATTTATGAAGTGACACTTTGGTTTTTACAACCTTATTGACTATATTATCCCCCATACTATATTTCACATCCCTGTGTGTACTTTGTGACTACCAATTAGTACTTCCCAATCTCTTCACCTTTCTCACCCATCCCCCAATTTTCTATTATCTAGACACCTTCAGTTTATTCTTTGTATCTATGAGTTTGTTTTTGTTTTGTTTGTTCATTTATTTTGTTCTTTAGACTTCATATATGAGATCATACAGTATTTGTCTTTCTCAGTCTGACCTATTTCACTTAGCATAATGTCCTCTAGGTCCATTCATGTTGTCACAAAAGGTAAGATTTCATTCTTTTTTATGGCTGAGGAATATTCCATTGTATATCGCATGTACCACCTGTTCTTTGCCCAATTGTCTATTGATCATCATTTTGGTTGTTTCCATTCCTTGGCTATTATAAATAGTGCTTCAGTGAATATAGGGGTGCATATCTATTTGTATTAGTGTTTTGGATTTTTTTCAAATAAACACCCAGAAGTGGAATTGTTGGGTCATATGGCAGTCTATGTTTAGGTTTTTGAGGGATCTCCATATTGTTTTCCATAATGGCTGCACTTATTTGTGATCCCACCAACAGTGCACTAGGGTTCCCTTTTTCCCCTACTTCATCAACATTTGTTGTTTGTTGATTTATTCATTATAGCCATTCTGACAGCAGTGAGATCATTGTGGTTTTAATTTGCATTTCTCTGATGATTAGTGATGTTGAGCATCTTTTCTTTTGGCCATCTGTGTGTTCTCTCTGGAGAAATGTTCATTTAGGTCCTCTGCCCATTCTGTAATTGGATTGTTTGTTTTTTTGTATTAAGTTGTATGAGTTTTTAATAAATTTTAGATATCAATTTCTTATTTGATGTATCATTAGCAAATACCTTCTTCTGTTCAATGGGATGTCTTTTTGTTTTGTTGATGGATTCATTTGCTGTGAAAAAACTTTTTAGTTTGATATAGTTTCATTTGTTTATTTATTCTTTTGTTTCCCTTGACTGGGCTATATGTCAGTAAATATATTACTAAGAGTAATATCAGTGAGTTTACTTCCTATATTTTCTTTTAAGAGTTTTATGGTAACAGGTCTTACATTTAAGTCTTTAATCCATTTAGAATTTATTCTTGTATATAGCATTAGAAGGTGGTCCAACTTTAGTGTTTTGCATGTATCTGTCCAGTTTTCTCATCATCTTTTATTAAATAGACTACCTTTAACTCAATATAAATTCTTGCTTTCTTTATCATAGTTTAAATGACCGTATAGGCATGGATTTATTTCTGGGCTCCCTATTCTGTTTCATTCATCTGTGTGTTTGTTTTAATGCCAATATCATGTTATTTTGCTTACTATGCCTTGTAGTATAATTTGATATTAGGTAACATAATAACTCCGGCTTTGCTATTCTTTCTCAGGATTGTTATAGCTATATGGAGTCTTTTATGGTTTTATATAAATTTTAGTATTATTTGTTCTAGCTCTGTGAAAAATCACATAGGTATTTTGATGAGGATTGCATTAAATCTATAAATTGCTTTGGTCAGTATGGACATTTTAACTATATTAATTCTCTCGTTCCATATTTTTTTTAATTTCCATTTTCAATGTTTAATAATTTTCTCATTATAGGACTTTAACTTCCTAAGGTAAATTTATTTCTAAGTATTTTTTAAAATGCAATTGTAAATGAGATGCTTTCTTAATTCATATTTCTGATAGTTTGTTATTGGTGTATAAAACTGCAACCAATTTTTTAATATAAATTTTGTATCCTGCTACTTTACTCAATTTATTTATCAATTTTAATAGTTTTTTTTGTGGAATCTTTGGAGTTCTGTATATATATAGTATCATGTCATCTGCAAATAATGACAGTTTACTTCCTCCTTTGCCAGTTTTACTTCTTTTAAAAGGCAGTAGGCATAATGTTTACCTATCTAATCTGCCATCTTGGACCTACTTGTGATCATATAGTTTTTAGCTTCCATCTTAAAGTCCTACCTGCTCATTGAATGTATTATAGTTGTGTGTACTTTTGTGTTCCCCAGTTGACTGTACATTATTATGGTATTAGCTTTTATGTATTCTCAAGAATGAGTGAATTACCCCATTTACACTAAAACATCAATAAATGTTTATGGATATAAATCAAACTAAGAAAAGAAATCAGGTAAATTGCACAAGATAAAATTTACCAAATTCTTTCAAGATAATAGTTTTCATGAAGTGACATTATAAAAGTCAGATTTGATTTATTTGTCTTCCCCATTCAATATAGACAGTTACTTTGTTTTCTGACCTTCTGTATTTTCTTCATCAGGGAACATGGACTGATTGGGGCTGGGGTAGTATGAAGCTGATTTAGTCTGTTTGAATGATCTTTATTAATGGTTTCAGCCCATTAGGGGGTAAAGTATTCTTTATAAGAAACAATTTTTTTTTTTTTATCTGATGGTCTCAGAGACTGGAACAGTTAGGAGAGGAGAGCAGTGAGTAGGTGAGCCAATAAATTATGCTCGCAGACTGCAAAGATGAGGAGAGGACTAACAGTGTTGGTGTAATGTTCATCTGAGTTTTTCATATCTGCTCTTTTATGTAAACTTAAGAAAGATTGAATCTATACTCTATAAGTCCACTGTGAGGATGATTGTTTGAGCAGAGCTACAGGAATAAAAATGGCATGGTCATTGTGAGTATGGAAGCTCAACACAAAACATCTGTATAATCTGTTTAAAGTTTTTAATTGTCATGACTAAAATTTTCCAAACACACAGACCTATGAATTATGCCAATACCCCAGAAAACCTAACTTTTCATGTATGTCCAGAGAAGGAGAAGGAACAAGAATAAAGAGAAGAGAAGAAGATAGAAGAAAATAATCAGGAAAAGGATAGAAAGTAAAACAGAGAACAATGTTTAATTTGACCAGGAAATTGTAGTCAGATCAGAATGAGCTATGTGGGACATCAGGGTCCCCAAGAGTTGGACAGGGGAATCAGAGAGCTGGAAATTAAGTGAGAGTGGCTATTATATACATATCTTATTTTCACCACCTAAATCTTGTTGGAATCCTTTTCTGTTTAGATGGTGGTAGTATGTATTGGTTTATAGAACTTTCCTGATTTCAAGAAAATATATTTATTTCTACACTACACAATCAATGTTATCAGACAGTTTTACTTATTAGAATTTTCATATAACCAAATTATCAATTTCTTAGTAAAACTAGGTTATTTGGGAAATGGAGTCACTCTTTTTAGGATTCCTTAGTGTTCTAGGTTAGTGTTCATTGAGACACTGTTTCTTCTAGAAATGTCATACCCCCTTCCTCATGCAGGTGACCTGCAGCCTGTACCCAAACTGCAGCTGGGCCCGCAGCCCCACCCCTTCCTCAGGGCAGGCGTGTTTGCCACACACTAACCTTTCTCATCTTTTTGGTTTTCCAATTTATGTTCCAGTGCTGGTTTTCATCTTAAAATTAGACTCTGCTGTACTATTTCACATTTTGTTTGGTCCTTTTTTCTTTCCAGAAATTCCTTGGCACGTGAAAAGATCTAATATGGAGCTACTGAAACAAGTGATAATAAAGCCAATATCAAATTCCCTGTTAAAAGAGACCCTCTTGCTGGCAGCCCAGTGATGTGTAAATTTTTCTGCTGGAGAAATCCTTAGTAAAATACTTGGTGGTTAACAAATAGAGGTGACCCAGTTTTTCAGTTAACTTCAAATGGTTCTTCTTTCAAGGAAAAGGGAAGATAGCATGTGTAATGTTTTTGTTTTGTTTTGTTTTTAAAGATTTATTTTATTGTTTGAGAGAAATTGAGAGAGAGAGAGAGAGAGAGAGAGAGAGAGAGAGAGAGAGAGAGAGAGAGAGAATGGGGGAGGGCCCAGAGCAGTCTTCATAGTTTTAAATCATTAGCTGTGAGATGGTATCATTCCACACAGGTGGATGTGAGGTCAGGTGGGGCAGGAACTGAATTGGGGGCCTCCTGCATGGGGGAGGCAAGAACCTTCATTGCCATCCTGGGGGTTAACAATTACACCATAGTTCAGCATATGGGTTAGCATGGTCCCTGGCCAGGATTCGAATACCTGGACCTCATGGTTGCATGGCAAGCACTAAACCTGTTGAGTTATCCCAGCATCCTCTGTAAGTTTTTAAATTAGTTTTACATGTACAAGAGAACATAACGCTTAGATATTTACAGTCTTTATATAATGATAACCCCAACAGGTCTATTTCTCATTTGATGCCGTATGTCACTGTTACAGTGTCATTGATTACATTCCATGTGCTGTACTCTACATCTCATGACTTTACTAACATAATTTTTTAACTTCAGGTAACTTAGAAAAGAATACACACATACACATGTAAAACCGTTACAGTAGGGTTGAGAATTTACTGGGTAGACATTACATCAGGATCAGGAGAAGTGGATATGGATGGTTTTGGATCTATATTAATAGATGATGATGGCAAACTTGGTGTAGTTTTCTTGAAAAATGAACAAATAGCTTTGAGGCCCTATGCCTCTCATGCAGTCAGGTTTTGCATGATGTGCAGCTGCATAACAAGTATTATTTCTTCAGTTTTCTTGTTGGTTGCTTGAGAGTGCCAGTTGCTTGAGTTCTGGTTAACAGAAGGTCTACTGTACATACATGTTGTCAAATAACTTTTTTCAAATTTTTCAGGGAGATAGCCAGACTATGAATTTCTGGGTCATATGGGAACTCAAATCTTAATTTTGGAGGGAACTTCCATACTATTAACTATAGAGGTTGCACCAATTTACACTTTTACCAGCAGTGTACGAGGGTTCCATTTAGGTCACTTGTAAATAGCACCTTGAATGAAGGAACTCATGGACATATTTATTCTAATTCATTAAAATCCATTGTTCTTTCTTGTATTTTGCATGAATCAATTACTTTCAATTTTGTAATATCATTCACAGTTTAGAAAAGGTAATAGAAAGCTTCCAGAACTATTCTTAAAAACACCCTTATCTGTTGTAGCCAGACACAAAGACTTCTGCCAACCAAACCCAAGGTTTAAACTTGCATGTGGGATAACTGCAATGCAAATCAAATTCCATCCTGCTTTGTCTTTTATGCTAATGTAAGGGCATAAATGGAATAACTGGGACCCTGAAAATTAAGATGAAGTCAGTTGGGCTGATCCTAGTAAAGCTGGGAGCAGGACCAGTTGCCTGGACATGTGACCTGTGCAGTTGCCAAAGAAGCTGTCCTTGATTTAATGCTCTGTGATCACTGTCTTGAAATTCTTAATAATTTTATCTTCTTACTTGTGGTTTTTAAGGGAAATCCCATCAGTTGAAGTAACATGTGTCAGCAGAAGAGATGCATGGGGCATGAACACCTGGGACAGAAATCCAGGCTCACGTTCACAGTCACAGCAGGGAGTGCGTGAGCCAAGCAGTTGTGAGGACCAGCTGTTGTGTCTGTGCAAGCTCTCACTCTCTGAGACTCCAACATGTAGCAAAGGAGTGCAGTAAACTTTGTCAGTAAATTACTACAAAATGAAAGTGTGTACATGGACATTTCAATAAAACAGTTTGGCAGTTGCTTACTAAACTAAACATACTCTTACCATACAATCTTGTACTGGTGTTCTTGGGTATTTACTCAAAAAAGTTTAAAAGTTATGATCACCCATAATTCTGTCCACAGGTTGTTGTGTTTTTTTTTCAGCTTTGAATAAAGCTGAAAATAATTGTCAAAACTTGAAGGCAACCAAGATGTCATACAGTAGGCGAATGGATAAACGAGTTGTGGTACATTAAAACAATGGGATGTTATTCCATGCTAAAAAGAAATGAGTTATCAAGCCATGGAAAGACATGGAGGAAACAGATGCATATTACTATGTGAAATAACCCAATCTGAAAAGACTACATATTGTATGATTCCAACTATATGATACTCTGAAAAAGGCAAAACTATGGAGACAGTAAAAAGATGCTGGTAGCCAAGGGGAGAGGGGAGAGGGTGTCATGACTAGGCATGTAGGTTGGTAAGTCTCATCTCTATGATACTATAATGGTGGCTGTATGCCATGATATATTTGTGTAAACCCACAGAATGTACAACACCATGAGAAAACCCTAATGAAAACTATGGGCTTTGAGTGGTTATGATGTGTCTATATACAATTACCAATTGTAAGAAATATGTCACTCTTGTAGAGAAGTTCATGTGTGAGGGGCAGAAGGAATATTGGAGTCCCCCACTTGATTTTTTTGTGACCCTAATATGACTGAAAAATAAAAGTCTTAAAATTTTTATCTCAGACTTTCATAAAACTTATTTGTAGAAGAAGATAAAGCATTTTAGAAAAGTGGTTCCATTTTTGTGTCCACTAAAGTGTCCACTAATGACACTTTCCCCACTTTTTGAATAAGCGATCTCAAATTTTTATTTTGCATTGAATCTCAAAAATTATGTATCTAGCTCTGGCTGAGAATTTGGAATCCCCTGTCTAACCTTGCAAACAGAAAGGCCAGAAGGCAGAATGCAATTAGATTGTTTGAATATGAATAAGCTCATCCACCTCCTATAATATCTCTTAGTTGTAGAGGTTTTCTTCCTTTTTTTTTTTCCTACTGGATATGATGATAAGTTGTAGATACACATATCAGAAATAAGTCTCCATAAGGACACCCTGCTTACCCCTGGCTCAACTTTGGAGCTGTTCTGATCACACTGCCTGTGATGATTGCTACATTCACTTTATACCATTTTACTATGGACTTGGGTTCTACTTGATTCATCATTAATCTTATAAGGAGAAATAAAAATTAAGATAGAAACTCACCTTGAGGACTGTCTCTGTCAGTAAAGAGTCCCCAGGGTTTGTTAAGGGCAACCTCAGACCCACTAGATTGCATGTGGATGTAAAAATGTTCTTGGAGTTCTACGATGCAGGACAACTTCTCCCCACTCTCACACCAATCTACACTGCACACAACCAGTCCTCAGTAGTAATAATATTAGTGATGTAGGAATTTTTGGTGTTTGGAGTTTGTGGTCTCATGCACTTTAAGAATAAGGACACAGACTCGAGTGGAAGGGTCAAGCAGCAGAGATTTTATCTCATAGGATTCACTCTGTTGTCTAAACTTAGAGGAATTTTGAAATAAACTAGAAACATTTTGGTGGGTTTAGTTCTTTGAGGCATAAATCTGTTATGCCTAGGGAGTTGTGGAACATAGGGACCTTGGCTTTATCTCCTTCTAGTCCATACCCACTTGTCCTGATCTTAGTGTTTACTATAATTTTTGATATGGTTTCTATGACTACCATGGCCTTCCCTGACTGCCTGTCTTCATGCTAGCTATCCCGATTCATTAGACCTCCAAGAAACCTTTTAGTCCAACCATAATTTATAAAGACAAACTAAATCTGAGATGCTGGTGTGAAACAATAAGGATGTATATGAGCTGCGAGTAGAAAGATCCTGCACTTGCTCACTTCCTCTTTAGTATTGTTTTTCCTGAGTCCCTCTTGCAGGATCAATTTTCTGAATGAAGAGAAACTGTCTAGTGTAAGTCCAGCTACTTAGATATCTGCAGGTTGGATCTGGGAGAGCCATGGTCAATCATTTTAAACACCTGAATGAGAATTGCAAATGGTGTAAATGTTTGTCACTTTGGGAAGGAAAGGAGACTCAGGCTGAGTCACTTAATTCTGCCAGGAAACTAGTCCATCACTCACGGTCTCTGTAGGACTAAGCCAAAGATGATGGGGTCATCCTCAACACCCAGATGTATTTTTAATGACCTTTATGGAAATAGCAAATATTTTCATTGTCCCAGGTGGACATCTTTGAAGGCAGAATATGAATATATTGAGCATAACTCACACACTGACAGCAAAATGATCATTGCAATTGAAAGACACATGCAGCTGGCAGTCCATGAAGATGCCAGATAAATGGTTTCTAGGTCAAAACTTTGACAAGTAAAGCTGTGTTCTGTGAAATAATTATGGATCTGGGAATTTTGTCCAAGAGATGGCTATATCTGTGCTATAGTTAATATACGAAACATTTGTTTTCATATGAATGGTCACATTCACATATATTCAGTTCTGTATCTATATCTTAAAAGGGCAAATACTAACTGAAGTATCTGTCTCCCCAAAGAGGAAAGCCTGCCTACAGAAGGGTTTGAGAAATCTTATGTTTTGTGAAATGGGGGAGCAACCCTAAGATTCCCCAAATCAGGATGTTTTGCCTACATAAAAACTCATTTTATTTATAAACATACTAGAGTTGTCGGGAAAGTATCCAGCCATGTAATACGAAAAATAGAGGCACTTATGGCTGTACAGCCCTTGTATGTTGATATAGTGAATTGATATTCTTCACCGTCGCTGTCTTTAAATGTTCTAAGGAATGAGTAGAGATTAGATTTATTCTTCCTAATTCCAGAGGGTCACTGAGTTCAAATCACAGTAAAGAAGTTCCCACTTGTGGACATAGGTCATCTTGGTTTCTGACAGGCCATTTCTCATGATCAGTTTTTTTAGCATTTGTTTCTATTTCTATGACTCCCCTAGCAGACACAAGTAATTTTTAGGTTTCCCTAAAGTGATTTTCACAGAGGTGATCAGAAAATTCTAAGTTATTAAAGTGGACAAGCCAGGGTTTTTGGCAAGAAAGATAATTCTGGATAATTCATGGGTCTGGAGGACTTCGTCAACATCTTAAGGAAAGTACATTGTAGTAAAGTTTGAGAGTAAAATGATAGAGTACAAAATCTGAGCCAGCAATGGTCTGGGAAGCAGGAATACAGGCCAGAAGAGTGGCATGCTATAAAAATTTCACTAAGGCTATGTGTCAGTAATTACATTTAGGATTTGCCATCCATTTTCATGTGAGAAAATGAAACCATCTCAAGAATAAACTAACATGAAGTTATATTTTCTGCATCTGCAGACTGATGCTTTCTCACAATCATTACTCTTTTAATAATTTGGAGAATATATGAAATGTATTATTGGGATAGATGTTTTTAAGCATGTCAGATTTCTCACTGCAAATCAACTCAATTTATAGATCAGATAGTTTCTTCAGATTGAAGTGTTAATAACTCATGAAAGATATCCCCGTGCTCCCTTAGGATTTAGATTTGCTCCTTAAATTTTCATCACAGTCAACTGAGGGATGATTTCTCATATTGACTGTTGGTACTGTCAGATCTCTGGAAGTAGGAAGGTCATGGGCAAGACCAGCTTAGAGGAACAGTCTGAGATTATAGGCACTGAAAACGCTGAATGATCTTTCTCTTATTCTAATCTTATAATTTTTTTATTCACAATGGACATATTAGAATGATATATTTAGCTGAAAAAGAAGGATGTGTAAATTTTTTGTTTAAGAAAATGAATCATGGCGCTTTCCTGATTTCAAGCATGCAAACCCGGGTCATCACTGAATAAATAGGAAGAGCATTTGCCTCTTTCCTACATGTTAATAGTGACTCAGTTATGTGGAGACATATGAATTTTGATCTCTACATTCTTACATAATCTCTGATCTAAGACTTAATTTGTTTGACCTATTGCGGCCTTTACGTGTCTGAGTCCCTCAGAGGTACAGGGTAAGAACACTTAAGCAGTGTGTTCAGTAGTTATGGATGTGACCACAAGGTGGCAGTGCACCTCTGCTGATGCAGAACATGTGGAAGGTTCATTTTAGTGGATTCTGAGTAAATAGCCTATGGCAGAAGCAGAGCCCTTTTCTTATTGGCTGGGTAGATAATGTAAAAAAAACCCGTGTTTGTTAGAGAAAAGAGGGTAAAACCTGATAATAGAAGTAGCACCCCTGGCTGAAGGTAGCAAGTCCACAGTTGATCGCAAATGGGAAGAATGCTGAAGACATCGGAAGGAGCTTTATTCATGTTCCTGTGGCTGCAGCTGGACTGTAAGTTGAGGGTTTATGGGAAACCACAAATATTAGTGGATATTCTTTAGAAGCCAAGACTTGCTTTACTTGGGTTTCATTCAGTTGCAAAAAATAAATAAATAAATTCTGAAGCGTACTGATGTGGTGACTCTTCTTCCTCTGACTTTTTCTTTCTGCATAGGGGTCAGCGGAGCAGAAAACGTGACTCAGAGTCCTCCTGCCCTGAGTGTCCAGGAGGGACACAGCTGTGTAATGAACTGTTCTTATTCAGACAGTGCCTCAACCTACTTCCCTTGGTATAAGCAAGAAGCTGGAAAAGGTCCCCAGCTCATTACATACATTCGCTCACCTAAGGAGAAAACCCAAGACGGAAGATTCACTGTTTCATTGAATAAGAATGCCAAACAGTTCTCCCTGCACATCGAAGCCGCCCAGCCTGGAGACTCAGCTGTGTACTTCTGTGCAGCGAGTACACATTGCTGCCCAGGCACCTGCAACCTGTACACAAACCTGCGAGTGGAGCAGCTCTCTGTGTTTTGGGCCAGACCTTCAAGCATAGATAGCATCTATCATGTTTTGTCTTCATGTGGAAACTAGTGTTTTAGATGTTAAACCACGTAATAAGTAGGTTTGATTCAAGATAACCCAGAAAGGGTTAGAACATTTTGCTGGATGACTGTGGCTTCATGGATTCTTGAAGTGAGCTAGTTATATTTTATTTTGAAATTTAGGCTTTAAAGATGACTTCATGTTTGTTATTCAGAGTCCTCTCCTTTAAAAAATATCCTTAACGTTAATAACACCATCCTTAATAGAAATATGCTTTTAAACATTGTGTTCTTAAACTCACAATCAGGTGATGGAAAGAGCTGATTCTGGGTGGTAAGCAAATAATGAATTGCATAGACCATGTAATGTAAAATTGTACACCTGGAATCTATGTAATTGTTATCAACCAATGTCACCCCAATAAAGTTAACAATCCACATCCATTATTTTTCTGATTATAAAACAGTATACGCCAAATATAGAAAATGTGTAAAATACAAAAATGACTTTGACAATTCTGTAATCAGATTATATTGATAATATTTAGATTACTTTTTTTATCTATTTGTATTGTAATTGGAATCATGATTGTTTTCATTCAATGTCATATCTCAAATTATATATTTTCCATTTCATCATTCTTTTCTTCAAATATCTGGTTTTTAATAACTCTGTGAGATTTTAATTTAAAGTTTTACATTAATTTTCTTTCTCTAAATTTGTGGCAGCATTTGACAGTCCTTTCTATGTGCTCTGACAACTTTCATTTTTAAGAAAATGTGACCTTGGTTTTTCTTTAGAGCCTAGAATGGAATATATTATTTGCGTGTTTGAGGAAATTAGGGTAGTAAGTAATTTGAAAATGTAGCCTCCAATTAAACTCACTAATTTATTCATTTTTACCAAATTCTATGTGTATGTGTTCACATTTACTCTTTCATAGAATTTAGAAGACAAAGTTAGGTATTATTCACTGTGTTACCTGCAGTACCTAGCACAAACTTTTTTATGTAGTTGATAATCAATAGATATTAAAGAAAGGTGAATTCTGCTGTTTATTTTAATTTTTTAAGATCTATTTTATTTTATTGTTTTTGACAAAGAGAGAGAGACAGAGACAAAGAGAGATAGAGAGAAGGGGGAGGGCTTAGAGCAGGCTCCATAGTTGTAGGTTTTCAGTTTTTGACATAATTTCATTCCACACAGATGGGCAGGGTCCGAGCAGGGCAGAAACTGGACTGCGGGCCTCCCATGTGGGAAGCTTGCCTTGTCAAGAACTAAACTGGGGGTCATACCCTCAGCATATGGGGCTGCATGGGCTGGGGCCAGGATTCGATCTTGGACCCTGGGGCTGCAAAGCGAGCATTTAACCTGCTGAGCTATCTCAGCATCCTCTGAATTCTGCTGTTTATTCATAATTTAATTTAAGCTTTGTGATACAGTTAAATTTATAAATTGATTTGTGAAAAAAATACTTCTACTGTGCATTTTAAATTATTTAATTGTTTGA
>PVKE010013850.1:0-35901 GCA_004027555.1 Craseonycteris thonglongyai
AGTGATGTGGAGGAAATAAACTAATCATCTCTGAAGCCTGGAGTATGTTCAGTATCCACCAAGGGACTAGCCAAAAAACAGAGAGAGGGTGAATCCTTTACTATTAGTCAGTAAATACTTAGCTCAAACTTGTATATGCCTCTTTTATAAAACCTGGCTAGAATGAAGTGCTCGTTGGGTTGAAGTCATTGCAGGAGTAGGCTCCTGGGTAGAGTCAGAGTTAAGAGGACCAAAGGCCTTGCTCTGTTATTGGAGATGCCAGCTTTGTCCAGACCATACATGGAGGAGAGAGTCCAATCAACTTTGCCTTTCCCCACATACAAATATCTTGTGCTTGTTTTCTCAGGCTCCACGCCACTTCCACATTATTTCAACAGTAAAATGGTCCATTTATTTTGCTTGGCACATTGTATTTCACACACAAAGTTATATAATAACATTTGGTTAAAATTACCAAATTTAGTAAAATATTGAAGTAGGGTTGTTTAGTACTACGATGTTATACAGTTTGATCAAAATAATTTTCATTTCCTGTTACTTATTCCTGTTTTGTTTTGTTTTTAAATAATACTATGCTATCTAGCTATTAAATAAAAATAATTAAATATCCAGGTAATTTAGCACCGCTTTATTAAACGTTAGATTTGGGAGCATCAAAATAATAAAATAAAGGCTTATTATTTCCAGATGGATATTTGGCATTGTATAGTTATAGCCTGTGGAGGGTAGCATTTTAAGAATTAACATTTTTTGGAGCAGAAACTGAAGAATATGATTCTTCAGCATAAATGTGACATGTATGCCAAATAAGCATTGGATTGAAATAAACCAATTTAATTTCCAAAAGCCCATTGCACTTAGCAGAAAATTCTGCATAATGCATGCAAACCTGTGACATTGCCCCGTAAGCCAAACTCTGAATTACTATTGAAGATTTCAATCAAACTCAAGCAAATGCATTATATATGTATCTGTACAAGTGTGTTAAAAATCTGAAGCCTCTTAGACATGAGGTTTTCAACAAGATAGCAGGTGTCAACTTTGTACCAAGACAATGGTGGGGACCATAAATCAGAATATTACATAGTTAAACTAATTTGTTCAAGTAAAATACACTCAAGTATCAGGTGCTTATTCAAAGAGAGACCACATATGTCTTTTCTATAGATGACTGTACTTACTTATTTTACCTCTTTTAAGTATGCCCTAGTATCCCAAATATTTTTATTAGAGTTGAGCTTAGTTATCTGTGGTATGGAGACAGGTTAGAGAAGAACTTGATATAATTCCTTCAGGGATGAGTTCTTATACTTCTCAAAAGTATATTTAAAGTGGCTTACAAATGGGTGAGAATTCTTGCCTGACATTTGACATTGGAAACTTGTGATGGGAATAAGTTTGGACTTCGAAACCAAAACTCAAGATTACTAACTCTTGGTGCCTCTTCTTCATCACCAGGCAAAAACTGTATATGAATTTGGTTCTGTAGTGATGGCCAATTGAAATATAATTTAAGATATTAGAAAACATCTTTTAGCCTTAAATATCATGTTAAGAGTAGAGCCCTGCAAGAGTACTGAACTGTAAATGCATTGTGATAATCATTGGAGCCTATCTTGATGTGGGACCTCCATTACTCTTGAGGTGTGATATATTATAATGACTACTAGGTTTCATTATCAGGAAACTGTATGAGACTTGACTCTACTTATACTCCAAACTCAAGCAAGTGAACTTGAGGATGACAACAACTCTGACACTTTATGTACTAAGATACCAGTTCTCAAATATTTTTGTCTCAGGAACTCTTCAACTTTCAAAATGATTGATAGACTAGCCAAAATTTTTTGTTTATGTGGATTTTATCTATTGATATTTACTATACTGGAAATTAAAACTAAACATTAAAATGATCTAGTCATTAAAAGTAATAGTAATAAACCTGTCATAAACTAACATAAAATGTATTTTTAGAAAAAATAGCTATATTTTGCCCCCAAAAAAGTCACAAAGAAGAATATTACTTTAAATGTTTGTTTTGCAAATCTATTATTATTTTATAGAAGACAACTACAGTCTCATAGTGAATCTGTAGTGATACCATATTTCATGTTGTCTCTGGTAAACTCCACTGTATATTCAAATGAGTGAAAATGAAAAAAGCACACTATATTTTAACATTATTATGAACATAGTGTGGGCCACCAGGTGTCCTCAAACAACACTTTGAGAACTACTATTCTTAGAAGTAAAATGGAAGATAACACCACCAATAATAATTAAAACTGGGGAAGCCAGGATGGCTCAGTGGGTTAAGCACTCGCTTTGCAGCCCCAGGAACCAGGGATCAAGTCCCAGCCCCAGCCCATGCAAACCCATATGCTGAACTGGGGTGTGCTTCCCATATTGGAGGATCCCATTTTGATTCTCACTCCCTGGTTCAGCCCCTGGCTCAAGAGAGTGAGCCTCTCATGCAGAAGGACCCCAGCCCAGTTCCCACCCTGCAAGGCCCTTACCCACCTATGTGGAATGAAACCATGTCAAAAAATAATGATGTACAACTATGGACACTGCTCTGGGCCGTCTCCCTTCTCTCTGTCTCTGTCTCTCTCTGTGTCAGAAACAATGGGATAAATATTTTTTAAAAGTAAAATTAATATTACTTAAATTCTTACTCTGTGCTTTTCCCTGTTTTAAGTGGTTTTCATATATCTCATTTAATCCTTGTAGTAACCCCATGAGACAGATTTTATATAACCTTATTTTATTTATTTGCCAGATGAGATGACTGAGAAAGAATTTCAGTGACTTTTCCATGATCATATAGCTCATGAATGGTAGAGCCAAGATAGGAATTTGGTTACAATGCTGTTCTGAGATCAACAATAGTGGTGGTGGTGGTGATAGTATTTAGCATGTATAAAAAGCACTGGATATGTGAAATGCTAAGCACCACACAAAAATTATTTATTTTTGACCTTATAACAGCTTTATAATATACTATTATTATCATTATTTTACAGGTAAGGAGGCTGAGTCATGACTGAGATCATATTTAATATTTGGAAAAATTATGTAAAGTATCTATAAAGCTTTGCTATTACAATAATTAAACAGAAAATTATGCTAAGATTAGGTGCTTCTACAGAAGTAAATTTCCTGGAATAATAAATCTTTACTGCTTTGTGAGCCCAAATGTTTAAAGTATAACTACCTTGATGGAAGAGATCATCATGACCATCAATTTTGATTCCATGCCTTCCTTTGAAGATGCCGTGGAGGCTATTGAAGTGGATAGGCCTCTGTTTCCAAGGATTCAGAAGTCCAAGATGGTGGTGACATAGGAGGACACTGAACTCGAGCCCTCCTATGAGTAATTCAATATACTGTATTTTTCGCTCCATAAGACGCACTTGACCTGCCTGGACCCGCTCTCCTTCCATGCAGTCCCTGCTTTCTGATCTGGCTGAAGGCTTCCCATGGCATCATTAAGGTCCCCAACGTGCACTCTTTTTTGCAGTATTCACTCCATAAGACACACACACTTTTCACTCCACTTTTTCTGGGGGAAAAAGTGCGTCTTATGGAGGAAAAAATCTGGTATATAGATTTATTGATAGCAGTTACTTTTGCAAGACAACAGGATTGAATGAATAGCTTCTGAATGGCAGATAAGAGAAACAACCCAAATAGAGAAGGCTAGAACAGGAGTGGTCTCTGTGCTTCAGGAACTCTCCAGGCCAAAGAAGACGATGTGTGTCATTGTTGACATTACCCTTCAATTCCATAGGGTGGGCAGGAGCTTTATTTGGGTGCTTTAGACTACCTGTAAGATCACCATGGCAGGTCCCAGCTACATTTCCTGGAGCCTTTTGCCTCCAAACAAAAGGAACAAGCCTGACTAACAAATCATCACCACACACACACCCCTGGCCTCCCTGCTAGAAGCTGCTTCATCCTGGTAAGCCAGTGCCCCAGGTGCCATAAGTATCTGCTCAACTCCAGCCACCTTCCAAAAACTATCCCCACACGAAGCCTACATAGAGGTTGGTTCTATATGGAACCACTTTCTCTACAACAAATGAGAGAAACTAAATAGAGAAGGCCGAGGGTCACAAGTGCTCTCTAAGAAATGTGAGAATTCTCTGGGGTCAGAAGGGCCAGTTAGCATTGTTTTTACATTTTCCTCCAACTCCATGTGTTGGGAAGAGGTGCTATATAGGTACTCTGGCTTAATTGCAAGGTTTCTGCAGCGTGTTCCAGAATATATTGTCAGAGTCCCTTTTAGCCCCAAGTAAAGAAAGCACAACCAACAAAGCCCTACTACATGCACCTGACTTTCCCACATAGAGCCTCTGAGTCACAGTAGGCCATTGCCACAGATGGTTTAGGTACCTGCTTGGCTCCCACTGGCCTGCCAAAACCACCCAGCACACATGCCTACAGTGCACAGAGGCTGCTTTCTAAACAAGTATAGATAGCCAACAAAATAAAAAGGCAGAAGAATATCTCTCAAATGAAGAAATAAGAAAAATATCCCTCCCCTCAAAAAACCTTAAGAAAATAGAGATAAGTAATTTTACTGATTAAAAAAAAAAATTAAAGACACACTAATAGTTATGGTCACCAAACTTAAGCGTGGAATAGAGGAGCTTAGGGAGAACTTCAACAAAGTTAACAAGTATAATAAAAAACTAAGCAGACCTGAAGAATACAACTGAAATGAGAAACACATTAGAAAGAATTAATAGCAGAATAGTTAACACAGAAGAACAGATTAGGGATCCAGAAGACAGGCTAGTAGAAATCAACCAATCAGAATAGCAGAAAGAAAAAGAAATGAAGGTTAAAAATAAGGTTAATTTAAGAATCTCTGAGATAACATTAAGTCCTGAAATATTCACATTAGAGGGATCCCAGAAGAAGAATAAAGAGAGAAAGTAAAAGAAACTTTATTTAGAGAAATAATGACTGAACACTTTTCTAACCTTAGAAAGAAAACAGATATCCAGGTCTATGAATCAAAGAAAGTTTCCAACAAAATGAATACAAAGAGACCCACACCAAGACATATTGCAATTAAAATGGTAAAGGTTAAATATAAAGAGACAAAATTGAAAGAAGCAGCTTAAAACAACGAGTTAAATACAAAGAAATCTCCGTACAGCTACCAACTGATGTCTCAGCAGCAACTTTATAATCTAGAAGGAAGTGGCAGGCCATCTTTAAAATGCTGAAGGAAAGATATCTACAACCTAAAATAATTTACCCAGCAAGGTTCTCATTCAAAATTAAGGGAAAGATAAATAATTTCTAGGACAAGTAAAATCTAAGCAAGTTCACCAACATTAAATGAGCTTTATAAGAAATGGTAAAGGGTCTTTTTTTCTGCAGAAAAGAAAAGGCTATGACCAAAAACTATGTGTATATAAGAGGAAAATATCTCACAGTTAAAGCCAAATATTTAATAACTACAGTGAATCAGAAATTTTAAAAGCTACTATGAAAGTAAAAAAAAAAAATCATCAAACTCAAGTCAAACTACAATAACTAAATAGAAAACTCACAACACAAGAAGATCTAAAATATCAAAAACATAATGCATAAAATGGAGAGTAAAAATGTAGTCTTTATAGAATATATTCAAACTTAAATGACTATCAGCTTAAAATATATTGTCATAGATATAGAATAATATACATAAACCTCAGGGTAGTTATTAACCAAGAACTTACAAAAGATACACAAAGGAAAAAGGAAGGAGCCAAAACAAAATACTAAAGAAAAATAGCAAGACACACACACACACACTCACACACACACACGTGCACACACACACACACACACACACTAAGAGTAAAAAAAAAGAGAGAGAACAGAGTAGAACTATAAAAACAACCAAAACATTAACAAAATGCATAATAATTATATTAAATGTAAATGGACTAAATGCTTTAATAATAACAACATAGGGTAATTGAATGTATTAGAAAAACATGGTCAATGTATGTGCTGTTTATAAGAAATTCACTTGAAATTGAAGGACACATACACACTAACAGTGACTGGATAAAAAAAGATATTCCATGTAACTAGAAACAAAAAGAAAACTGGGTAGCAATACTAATATAAGACAAAATAGACTTTAAAACAAAAACAAAAAAGTAAAAAATAAAGAGAACTACATTACATAATTATAAAGGAGTCAATTCAAGATGAGTATATAGAAATAATAAATATTTGTGCACTCAACATAGGAGTTCCCAAATAAATATATAAAGCAATTATTAATGGACATAAAGGGGGAAAATCCATAGTAATACAATAATAGTAGGGGATATTAATACCTCACTCACATCAATGGATAAATGCATTCATAAGATAAGAATGGCCTTAAATATCACATTAGATAAATTCAATTTAATAGACATTTAGAGAACATTTTATCCCAAATCTTCAGAACACACACTTTTCAGTCCACATCAAACTCTTCAGGATAGATCATATATTAGGGCATGTACATACACACAAAAAAGCCTTAATATCTTCAAGAAAATTGAAATCATATTAAGCATCTTTTCTGACAACAATGCATGAAATTAGAAACCATCTACTGGAAGAACACTGGGGGAAAAATGCGTGAAGACTAAACATATTACTGAACAATAAATGGCTCAAAGAGGAAATAATAAAGGAAATAAAAACTATCTTAAGACAAATGGAGATTAAAACACAACTTTTTAAAATTCATAAGATGCAGCAAAAGCAATTCTAAGAGAAAAGGTCATAAATATAAAAGATTACCTCAAAAAACAAGAAAAAACCCAAATAAACATCTAACTCTACACTGAAAAGAACTAAAAAGAAAGAGAGAGAGAGAGAGAGAAAAGAAAAAAATTCAAAATAAACAGAAAAAAATAGTTAAGATCAGAATAGAAAGAAACA
Organism: Craseonycteris thonglongyai; assembly: GCA_004027555.1. Lineage (NCBI taxonomy): Eukaryota > Metazoa > Chordata > Mammalia > Chiroptera > Craseonycteridae > Craseonycteris > Craseonycteris thonglongyai. Next base: position 6,946 of record PVKE010013850.1, read on the forward strand.
AAATAGAAATTTAAAAAATAATGAAGATAAGGAAGCTGGGATGGCTCACGCTCACTTTGCAGCGTCGGGGACCGAGGATCAAATCCCAGCCCTGGCCCGTGTGGACCTATATGCTGAACTGGGGAGTGCCCCCAGTTCAATTCTCCCTGTGTCTCTGTATCTCTCTCTCTCTGTCAAAAACAATAAATAAATAAATAAATAAATAAATAAATAATAATGAAGATCAATATAATAAGAGCTGGTTTTTCAAAAAGATAAATAAAATTAATTAACTTTTAGATAAACTTAAAAAAAAGCCCAAATAAATAAAATCCAAATTAAAATAAATATATTCAGAGGATAATCCAAGATGGCAAAGTAGATAAACACTGTGCTTGCCTTATCCCACAAACATATCAAAATTATAATTAAATTATAGAACAGTCCACCTAGAGAACCATCTGAAGTCTAGCTGAACAGAAGTTTTATAACTAAGGACATAAAGAAGTGATGTGAGACTGGTAGGAGAGGCAGAGACACAAATTGGGCTGGCCTCAAACCTCCATGTGGCAGATGAAAATTGGGAGGGATATATTGTCCACAGAAGTTTTACAAGGAGGAGCAAGGGGCCTCAGCCCCACAATAGGCTCCCCAGACTGGAGTGTAGATGTTGGAGAGAAGAGTCTCCACAACATCTGCCTGTGTAAAACAGTGGGTATTTCAACTGTCTAGGTGAGACAAAAGGCTTCAGGAAACCCTCACATCTTCTTGAAGAGCCCACATAGATTTGCTTGCAGGCACTCACTTTGATCTCCAGTGAATAAATAGTAACTCAAGGGGGCAGAATAGGACCCTGTGTGGCTTCAGGGGAAGAACTGGGAGATAGTCACCATTTTTTTTTTTTCTGTGAGGGATCCTTCTCCCCAGAGGCCAGTAGGTGGGAACCATATTTACTGTGCTGAGCCACCTCCCTCCCCCCGACACACACCCATGGATAAATTGGATCTGAATTGGTATGGTGAGCTTCCATTGCTCCACTCTCATGACTCCTTGAGATCTCACCACACCCAAGTCCATACCACAGGAGGCTTTATCAGTATCTGAACCTTTTAGGTTCCAGCAACCACCAGCAGGCCTTAGTTTGTCCTGGCTTTTAGTAGCGAAACCCCACACCTGGTACTGGTGACAGCTATTTTTGGTTCATAGTATGACCTCTCCCACATGCCTCCAGGTCCAGCACAGAACATGACTAATCATGGATCATTATGTAGCTCCTAAAAGACCAGTCACAGGCACTGGGTTACTTGGGCCTGCACCAGAGCTCCTCCTAAGAGGCTCCAGAACCAACATACTTGGACATTGGCTTCAGTACTCAGCAGATAACCACCCAATTAGCCCCACAAGTGGCACCCAAAGGGCAATCGCAACAAGTACCAGAGCCCACTGGGGCAAATCCCATTTCAGGTGGTAAGCTTTCTGTACAACAGTGGTAAGCTGTGGACATGACAAAACACCATAGCTAGACAGTCTGAGAATTAATCCCACCCACTGATGCACCAGTAGCAGTCAAGGCTCTAATATAACAAGAGGGCACTCACAACCCACACAAGGTACACTCCTCAAGGATCCAGTGCAGTTGACCAGAAGGACTACCACTGGGCTCCACAAGACAGATACTACATAAGGCCACTGGGCAAAACTGGGAGACATAGCAGATCTACTTAATACATAAAAACAAACACTGAGAGTCAGCTAAAATGAGGAAACAAGAAATACATACCAAATAAAAGAATAGAAGAAAAACCAGAAAAAGAACTAAGCAAAATGGAGGCAAGCAACCAAAGTTCAAAACACTAGTTATGAGGATGCTTCATAAACTTAGTGAGAAATTCAAAAGTAATATAGCAAGTATATATAAAAAAAGACATAAAAACCATAAGAAAGAAAAGTCAGAAGTAAAGACTATAATAACTAAAATGGAGAATACAATAAAAGGAATCACCAGCAGACTAAATGAAGCAAAGGATTAAATCAGCAATTTGGACAAAAAGGTAGCAAAGTAACACCCAATCAAAACCGCAAAAGACAAAAAGAATCATAAAAAATAAGAATGGTTTAAGAGACATCTGGAACAACATCAAGTTTAACAACATTTGCATCATAGGGGTACCAGAAGGAGAAGAGACAAAGCAAGAGATTGAGAACCTATTTGAAGAAATAATTACTGAAAAATTTTTTAACCTGGCAAAAGAAATAGACATATGAGCCCAGATAGCAGAGTCCCAGACAAGATGAAACCAATCAGGCTAACTCCAAGACACATTACAACTAAACTGGCAAACGTTAAATGCAAAGAGAGAATCTTAAAAGCAGCAAGACCCAGGCTACTAGTAACTTATAAGAAAAATGCCCATTACACTATTAGCTGATTTCTCAACAGAAACTTTGCAGGACAGAAAGAGTGGCAGGAAAGATTCAAAGTGATAAAAAGTAAGAATCTATAACCAAGACTACTCTTCCCAGTAAGTCTATCATTTAAAATCAAAAACAGATAAAGAGCTTCCCAGACAAGAAAAAGCTAAAGGAGTTTATTCCCACCAAGACAGTATTACAAGAAATGTTAATCGGACGTTTTTAAGATGGAAGAATTTAGATGAATAAGAAAATTACAATAACTACATATCTAACAACAATTTACTTTTGATGTAAATAGATTAAATGTTCCAATCAAAAACATAAGGTGTCTAAATGGAAAAGAAAACAAAACCTTTACAGATGCTGCCTATAAGAGACTAACTTTAGATTGGCAGGCACACACAGATTAAAAGCAAAGTGATGGAAAAGGTTACTTAATAAAAAAAAAGAAAGAAAGAAAGAAAGAAAGAAAACAAACAAACAAACACAAAAAGCCAAAAAAGAACCCTGAGGCAGCAGTCCTTATCCCAGACAAAATAGAGTTTAAAACAGACTAACAAGAGAAAAGGAAAGGCCCAATAATTGCACTTCAAAAGAATGTATACATCTATGTATTCATTGCAACATTATTTACAATAGCCAAGATGTGGAGGCAACCTCGGAGTCTACTGATGGATAAATGGATAAAGAGGAAGTGGTACAAATATAATGAAATATTGCCCAGCCATGTAACATAATGAGTTCTTGACATCTGTGGCAATATGAATGAACCTGGAGGGTACTGTGGTCTGTCAGACAGAGAAAGACAAATTCAATGTGATTTTACTTATATTTGAAATCTAAAGAACAAAACAAACAAAACGGAAATATACTTATCAATAAAGAGAACATTCTGATGGTTACCAGGTGAGAGGGGCATTAAGGGAGTGGGGAAAAACAGAAAGTATTTAAGAAAAAAACTGGGGAAGCTGGGATAGCTCAGTGGGTTAAGTGCCCACCTTGCAGCCCTGGGGCCCAAGGATCAAGTCCTGACCCCAGCCTGTGTAGATCCTGAGCTGGGGTGTACTTCCCATGTGGGAGGCTCCCAGTTTGTTTATCACTGGGGCGAGCTTCCTATGTGGGAGCCCCCAGTTCAGCCCTCAGCATACCTCCCATGCTAAAGGCCCCCAGCCCAGTTCCCACCCTGTGCGGCCTCCACCCACCTGTGTGGAATAAAACTATGTCAAGAACTGATGATGTACAACTATGGAGACATCTCTGGGCCCTTGTTGTTCTTCTTCTTCTCTCTCTCTGTCTCTCTCTGTCAAAAACAATAAAATAAATCTTGAAAAAAATATGTTGTTAAAAATTAGTCATGGAGATATAGGGTAAGCACAAGAAATATTGTTAATAATATTGTAATAACTATACATGTCAGATAGGTATTAGATATATTGTGGTGATAGATGGGAGGGGGATTGGGGAACAGGGTGAAAAGGTGAAAGGATTAAGACGTATAAATTTTTAGTTACAAATGGTTATGGGGATGTAAGAAAAACATAGGGAATATAATCAATAATATGGTAATAACTATGTAGTTCCAGGTGGGTACTAGACTAGTCAGAGGGATCCCTTTTTAAATTATACAAACATCTAACCACTATGCTGTAGTCCTGAAATCAATATAAAGTAGTATTGAATATCAACTACAATTTAAAAAATTAAAAAGGGGGGGGGGAAGTGAAGAGAAATAAGACATTCAAATATTCAGGTATAAAACAAATAAGTCAATGGGATGTAATATACAACATGGGGAATATAGTAAATAATATAGTATGGTCTGGTGTCAGGTAGTTGCTGGACCTAACATGGTGATCACTTTTTTAGTAGTATAAATGTTGAACAACTATTGTGTACACCTGAAAATGATCTAATGTTTTATGCTAGCTATATTTTTTATTAAAGATCTTTAAAATTTTTAAAATATCCTTAAAAATAATAATAAATAAGTCAACTAGATAGTAAAAAATCATACATGAAAGATAAGAAGTTATAACTGACATCAAAAAACATACAACGAATCATTAAAGAATACTATGAACAATTATATGCCAACAAATTCAACAACCTACAAGAAATGGATAAATTTTTACAAGTATATAACCTTCTAAGACTACAACAGAAAGAAATATAAGAGCTAAACATACCTATTACTAGTAATAAAATTGAAGGTATAATTAAAACTTCCAACATGGGATGCTGGGATGGCTCAACTGGTTGAGCACTTGCCTAGAAGTCCTGGGGTCCAAGGATCCAGTCCTGGCTCAGCCAGTGTGGACCCATATGCTGAATTGGGGTGTGCTTCCCATGGTGGAGGCCCTTAGTTCAGTTCCTGCTGGGGAGAGCTTCCCATGAGGGAGGACCCTGGTTTGCAGGAGCATGCTTCCCATGCAGAGGTCCCTGGCCCATGCAGAGTTTCTGCCCTGCATGGTCCCATTCCCACTTGTGTGGAATGAAACTATGTTGAAAACTAATGACATATAACTATAGAGACTGCTCTGACCCCTCCCCCATCTCTTTCTGTCTTTCTCTGTGTGTGTGTCTTTCTCTCTGTCAAACACCAGATATGTGGTGATAGGAGGAGAACTGATTCTGGGTGGTGAGCGCATAATGCAATGCATAAATGATGTAATGTAGAGTTGTATACCTGGAAACTACATGGCCAACCAAAGTCACCCCAGTAAATTTTATAATAAAAAAAGGTAAAGAAAAACAATAAAATAAATCTTATAAAAACTAACTAAAACCTCCCAATAAATATAAGTCTAGGTCCTCATGGCTTCACAGGTAAATTTTACCAAACATATAAAAAAGAATTAATTCCTATTTTTCTTGAACTATATTTTTTACACTTCCAAACTTATTCTATGAAGCCAACTTTACCCTGATACCAAAACCAGACAAAGGGATTATCTAAAAATGAAATTACAGGCCAGAGTCTAGTCAAGATGATAAAATAAGTAAACACTGTGTTTGCTTTGTCCTATGATCACATTAAAACTACAACTAAATTATAGAAGAATCTACATGGAAATTTATCTGAAGGCTAGCTGAACAAAAGTTTTATAGCTAAAAATATCAACAAGAAGCCAAATTGAGATGGTAGGAGTGGTGGAGACAAGAAAAGGACTGGCTCTATATGAACATGAGATTGTTAATAATGGGGAGAGATATCTTGGCTGCAGAGGTTCCCCCTGATGAATGAGGGATCCTTGGCCCACACCAGGCTTCCAAACTCAGAGAACTAGTACCAGAAAGAGGAACCACCTCAAAATCTGTCTGTGAAAATTAATGGGGATTCTATCCATCTGGGTGAGATAAAAAGGCTGCTAGAAATCAAGGCATCCCCTTAAAGGAGACCCAGGCAGCCTCATTTTCTCTCTCTGGCACTTCCCCTGGACTCTGGAAGAGGGACAGTGGCTCAGGAAGCGCCAGGGAGATACAGGGAAAGAATAAGTTGTGTGGCTTTAGGGCAAGTTGGGGAGGGACAGCTACCATTGTCTCCATGTTGAACATACCTCCCACATGTCAGAATCTGAATCTTCATTGGCATGGTGAATTTCACTTGCTCCACCCTGAGAACTCCCTGAGATGCCACCCATCCAACTCAGGTACCAATAAAATGGGCAGCCAGTCCCAGTCTGTGCATCACAAGAGGCTCTCTTAGCAGCAAGCAGCTGGTCTCAACTTGCACATTGGGGGAAGCAAATTTGGCTGTGGGAAGCCTTTGCTGGCCTTTCCTGCAATCACTTTTAGATAACTGTCAGAGTCCACAGGCCCCAGGTGGGCACATAACTAGCCTTGGTATGCTCTGTGCCTTTTGCTAAGTGAATTTATGCTCAGCACTGGTGCCAAACCTGAATCTGCCTTCTCCTGGTAAACATCACCCACTACCCTGGTATTTCCTTGAGATTCTGACTCACTAAACTCACATATCACCAGAGGCTTTCAGTGACTGAGCCTTATAGGCAGCTTGAAGACTGTGACAAAACTCGGGATGCCCTGGGCCATATGCTAAGCTGCCCCAAGCCCAGGATGGTTGGCAGCTGGCCACAGTTCACAGCTTGGATTCTCCCATGTGCCTCCAGGTCTAGCATCAGTAATGACCAAATGCAGACCACTATGTAGTTCCTACCAAAGAGCCCAAGGCTGCTCACAGGCAACAACTGATCTTGACCTACAGGGGAGCCCTTTCTAAAAAGGTACAGAACCAATACACATGGAGGTCAGTTTCAGACCACAACAGAGCACCATTCAATTATCTCAACACGTAGAAAACCCCCAAAAGTAGTCTTGGCAGTCACCAGAGCCCATTGGGATAAATTCTACTTCATGGGCCAGTGCCCAAACAGCATCACATACACACTGAGGTCCTGGCCAAACCTCATAGCCAGTCAGCTTGAGGGTGAATCCCACCAACTGATGGACTAAAAGCAATCAAGACTCAACTACAACAGGAGGGTACACACAACCCACAAAGGGGGCATTCTTGTAGCACCTAGCTCAGGTTACCAGGGAGAAGGCACCACTGGGCCGCACAAGACACCTATTACCTAAGGAGACCTGACCAGAACTGGGAGACATAGCAAATCTGCCTAATACATAGAAATAAACACAGACACGAAGAGGCAAAGGAAACAAAGAAACATACCTCATTAAAACAAACAACAAACAAGACAGTAGAAAATTCCAAACACACACACACACACACACACACACACACAAAATGAACAAAATGGAGAAAAGCAATCTACTAAACAGAATTCAAAACACTGGTTATAAAAATGTTCAACAAACTTAGTGAGAACTTTAGCAAAAAGAAATTAAGAATAAAACAGGACATAGTAACCATGACAAAGAACCAATCAGAAATGAAGAACATAATAACTAAAGTAAATAACACATTAGAAGAAATCAACAGAAGAGTAAATGAAACAAAAAATTTGAATCAGTGTTTTGGAAAACTAGGTAGCAAAAAATATTCAGTCAGAACATCAAAAGCAAAAGAATAATTAAAGAAATGAGAATAGTTGAAGAAACTCTGAGACAACATCAAATGTAACAGTATTTGTATCATGGGAGTACCAGAAAGAGAGAGAGAAAGTAAGGGAATGAGAAACTATTTGAAAAAGTAATAATTAGTATTTTCTTAACCTGATGAAGAAAATAGATATACAATTCCAGGAAGAACAGAGTCCCAAACAAGATGAACCCAAATAGGCCAACATTAAGAGACATCATATTAAAATGCCAAAGTTTAAAGACCAAGGAGTATGTTAAAATCATAAAGAAAAACACAGTTATTAAAGGCTACCAACAAGGGAGTGCCCATAAGTCTATCAGCAGATATTGCTGCAGAAAATTTGCAGGCCAGAGGGAATTAGCATAAAATATTTCCAGTTATGGAAATCACAGATCAAGATTATTCAACCCAACAAGGCTATTATTTAAAATTCAGGAAGATATAAAGAGCTTCCCAGACAAGAGAAAGCTAAAGGAATTTATTACCACCAAATTGCTGTTATAAGAAATATTGGGAAAGCCGGGACGGCTCAGCGGGTTGAGCGCTTGCTTTGAGGCCCCAAGGACCGAGGATCGAATCCCGGCTCCGGCCCAGGCGGACCCACATGCTGAACTGGGGAGTTCCCACAGTTCGGTTCTCTAGCTGTCTCTGTCTCTGTCTCTCTCTCTATCTGTCAAAAGTAAAATAAAAATAAATATGCACTGAAGATAAAATAATTACTCTCTATAAATATAAAAAAAAAAGATATAAAAAAAAGAAATATTAAAGAGACTTCTTTAACAAGAAGAAAATAAAAAATTAAAGCAACATAAATATAAATATGAATAATAAAATAACAATAATTATGTACCTATCAATTATCATATTAAATGTAAATGGATTAAATCATAGGGCAAGACAGAGCAACTGAATGGTTAAGAAAACAAAATGTATACATATGTTGTCTACAAGAGACCCACTTCAAACAGAAAGACATAGACTGAAAATAAAGAGATGGGAAAAGATAGTTCATGAAAACGGAGAGAACAATAACAACAACAACAAAGCTGGAGTAGCAATAAGTATATCAGAAAAAAATAAACTTGAAAACAAAGCTATAATAAGAGACAAAGAAAGACATTTTATTATGGCAAAGAAATCAACACAATAAGAGTATGTAACTCCTATAAACACTAATGCTTATGACATACGAGCACCTTCCAGGATGGCTCAGTGGATTGAGTGCTCACCTTGCAGCCCAGGGGTCCAAGGATTGAGTCCTGGTTCCAGCCCATGTGGACCCACATGCGGAACTGGGGTGTGCTTCCCATGGTAAAGGCCCCCAGTTTTCTTCCCGCCAGGGGGAGCTTCCCATGTGTGAGTCTATCGGTTGGGCTCCTGCCTGGGTCATACTTCCCAAGTGGGAGGCCCCCAGCTCACAGGGGCATGCCTCCCATGCAGGAGGCCCCCAGCCCTGTTCCTACCCTGTACAGACCCACACCCACCTATGTGGAATAAAACAGTGCTGAAAACTGATGATATATAGCTATAGAGACTTCTCTGGGCCCTCCCCCTTCTCTCTCTGTCTCTCTCTCTTGTCAAAAATAACAAAATAAATCTTTTAAAAAAGAGTCTAAAAATGATTTAAAAAAAAGAAAGGTTAATGTAACTAAGAGCTATTTCTTTGAAAAGATAAACAAAATTGATAAACCTCTAATCAGACTCATCTAGAAAAAAAAAAGAAATCGGATTCAAATAAATAACACTAGAAAGGAATGGGAGGAGGACATCATCAAGATGGCAGTGTGAGAAGAGCTCTTGAAACTTCTCCTGGAAAGAACAATTTAAACAACTAAAATTCAACCATAGAATTCCTAAGTAACACATAGCTTCAGCTGAGGAATCCACTCATCACAAGAAAATACCTAAAGCCAGAGAAAAGAAGGTGAATGAAAGAGAAAGAAAAGGAAGAAGTGTGAAGACACACTGCGGAGAGCAACCCAAAGACCTACCTGATGACTGACCCAGAGACCAGCAGAGAGACTGACTGAGGTGGGAGCATGGGGGCACAAGTCCAGGTGCAGAACAACTCTGTGTGGGTTGGAGGCCTAGAACAAAGGTGGAGGTACAGGCAGCCAGAATGCAGGGTGGATGGCAAAAGCAGGCACAGAGGCTGTGGCAATAAGTCCCAGTGGGAATGTGGTGGGAGCAGCCATGGTGTGGTAAGGGTGGCCATAGTGTGGTGCAGGAGGCCAGAATGAGGTACCAGCAGCAGCCAGACTTCAGCATAGGTGATCAACTTGAGGATCTGGCTGCCAGAGTGTGGGTTGGCCAGCTGGAGCTGGGGACCTTCAGAGTGTAAGACCAGTGACCAGAACAGGAAGCAGGCATTCAGGTGGCTGGAGTACTGGCAGAGGGAGTGTGCTGGCGGCTAGAGTATGATGGTGATTAAAGCACAAAGTGGCCCTCGATGAGATGGGGCCCCAACCAGAGCACTGTGTGGCCTTAGACACAGAGCCTGGTTGCTTCCCCTTGCCCTCTCCCAAAACTTGCTGTGCTGGCCCTGCCCAGAACCTGTCTTTAGTGAGCTGCTGTCGGGAGGCTGTCATTACCTTGTGATGCAAACAGGCCTGTGCCTTTCCCAAGAAACCTCACCTCCACCTTTCCCACAGAAGCCAGCAGAGGAATCTAGAGAAACTGAAGCACAGGCATGGGAGCTGCTGACTGCAGAGGGCTCTCAGAGGCATAAAATACCATTGCCCATGATATCTTTCCAAAGAGGAGGTGTACAGAGACCAGGGCAACTTAGTCAAAGAGATGCCCACATTCTAGGTAGTCTTCCACTGTGAGAAAACCAAATAATCAAGAGAAAATATTATAAGACACTGCAACAGCAGCTAGAAAGTAAAAGATTTCTTCACATCTACCAGGGGAAAAGGCCTCATGTCCAAAAAAACAAATGCTCTAACAGCAATGAATACCCCTGTGAACAAAGGTGCTCAGAAAGAACAAGAAAAATCTCCAGAAAAGAAACTTGAAGGTACGGAAACATATGGCCTAAATAACAAAAAATCAAGACTGCAATTCTGCAAATACTCAAAGAGATCAAAGAAAACTGGCAGAGTACACAGAAGGAGCTAATTGATCTCACAAAAGAAACTGAATTTATAAAAAAGAAGCAAATAGAAATTCTGGAGATAAACAACACAATAAATAAATAAGAAATGAAATAGCTAGCATAGGAAGCAAAGCTGACCAGATGGAGGAAAGAATTAGTGAAATCAAAGACAGAAATTTGGAAATGTCACAGAAGGAAGAAGAGAGAGCCCTACAAGTTAAAAGAAATGAAAGATATCTACAAGAACTATCTGACTCCATTAGAAAGAATAATATAAGAATAATAGGTATTCTGGAGAGAGCAGAGGATGAGATGGGCACAGAGAATTTGCTGAGACAAGTAGTAGATGAGAACTCCTCAAATCTATGGCAAGAACTGGAACCTCAAATTTAAGAAGGGAACAGGATCTCTAGCTACTTGAATCGTAGCAAAACCTCTCCAAGGCACATTGTATTGAAAATATCAAAGGTCAAAGACAAGGAAAGATTCTTCAAGCTAGCCAGAAAAAAGAACACCATAAACTACAAAGAAAAGCCCATCAAACTATCATCAGATTTTTTGACAGAAACTCTTTAAGCCAGAAGACAGTGGAATAAAGTATTCAAAATATCAAAGGAGAAAGATTACCAGCCAAGAAGCCTGTATTTGGAAAAGTTATTTTTTAGATATGAAGAAAAACTAAAGACCTTTTCAGACATACAGAAACTGAAGAAATTTTCTAGCACAAGGTCAGCATTTCAAGAAATAGTAAAAGAGGTAACTGGACCTGAAACCAAATGTAAAAATAAATAGGGATGAACTGGGACAATAAAAATATAAAAGCGGAGGAAATAAAGGTTTAAGTTTCCAAAGAGAATAGATGTAAGAAAATCCTTATGAAAGAAACCACTGCATACATAAAAAAATTTTTTATATAAAGTTCATGGTAGCCACTGAAAAAGAACTTAGAACTGAGACACAGCAAAAAAAAAGAAGAGAAAACAGTCATAAACACCATCAAACTAAAGTAACTGATGGGAATACAAAACCAAAGAGGCAATGGAAAGAAAGAGCTACCAGAAAACAAGAGAGAAAATGGCTATAGAAAATCCTCATATATCAATCATCACCCTAAATGAAAATGGACTGAACTCATCAATAAAAAGACACAGAATAGCAAACTGGATTAAAGAACAAAACCCAACATTATGCTGCCTATGAGAGACACACCTCAGCTACAAGGACAAAATACAGTCTCAAAGTAAAAGGGTGGGGGGGGGGGGAATGCTCTAAGCAAATGGCACCCAGAGAAAAGCAGGTGTAGCCATACTTATATCTGACAAAGCAGACTGCAGAATAAAAAAGATAACAAGCGACACAGATGGATATTTCATAATGGTAAAGGGGACAATACAACAAGAAGATATTACACTTATTAATATATATATCTCCAACAAAGAAGCACAAAAATTTACAAAGCAACTACTAACAGATCTAAAAGGAGAAACTGACAAAAACACAATTATAGTAGGGGACTTAAATACCCCATTGATAGCCATAGACAGATCATCCAAACAGAAAATAAATAAGGAAATATCCACTTTAAATGATACATTATAGCAATTGAACATAGTTGACATTTACAGGGTACTTTATTCTACAACACAGGACTATATAGGACTATACATTATTTTCTGGTGTACATAGAACATTCTCAAGGATAGACCACATGCTGGGACATAAAGCTAGCCTCAGCAAATTTAAGAAGTTTGAAATCATACCAAGTGTATTCTCTAATCACAAACCTCCAAAATGGAGATTAACTACAAAAAGAAAGCAGGAAAAACCACATATACCTGGAGATTAAACAATGTTATTAAAAAATGACTGGATCAAAGAAGAAATAAAAGAAGAGATTAAAAAATACATAGAATCAAATGACAATGAAAACACAACATAGCAAAGTTACTGGGATGTAGCAAAAGCAGTAATAAGGAAGAAATTTATGTCACTACAAGCTGTCTCAAGAACTAAGAAAAATTACAAGTAAACAACCTAATATCACATCTTAAAGAACTAGAAAAAGAAGAACAAAAGATACCCAAAGCCAGCAGAAGAAAGAAAAATTAAAGCAAAATGAAATGAAATGGAGAATAGAAAAACAATAGAAAAAATTAACACAATAAACAGCTGGCTAGGCTCATCAAGGGAAAAAGAAAACACACAAATAATTCAAATTAGACATGAAATAGGGGAAATTACAACTGATACCACAAAAATACAAAGGACCATATAAGAATACTGTGAAGGACTGTATGCCACTAAATTTTGCCACCTAGAAGAAATGGACACGTTTTTAGAAACATGTAGCCTACCTAGACTGAATCAAGAAGAATTAGATAACCTAAACAGACCAATGAACAGTAAGGAAATTATAATAGTCATCCAAAATCTCACCAAAAGCAAAAATCCAGGACCAGATGGTCTCAATAATGAGTTCTGCCAGGTATTCAAAGAGGAAATAGCATCTATCTTCCTCAAACTTTTCCAAAAAATTGAAGAAGAGGCAATACTTCCCAACTGATTCTATTAGGCTAACATTACCATAATACCAATGTCTAGCAAAAATGTCACACAAACAAAAAAATAATACTATAGACCAATATCTCTGATGAACACCAATGCAAAAGTCCTAAACAAAATACTAGCATATATAATACAACAATGTATTAAAAAGATTATACATCATGATCAAGTGGGATTCATTCTAAGGGCACAAGGATGCTATACCACATAAACAAAATAAAAGAGATAAAAAACATACGATTATATCAATTGATGCAGAAAAAGCATTCAACGAGATACAACATCCATTTATGATCAAAACACTTAATAAAATGGGTATAGAAGTAAAGTACCTCAATATAATAAAGGCCACATGTGACAAACCCTCAGCAAATGTCATAGTGAACGGGAACAACTGAAACCTTTTCTTCTAAAATAAGGATCAAGACAGGGATGTCCCCTGTCACCACTGCTACTCAACATAGTGCTGGAAGTTCTAGCCAGGGTCACTAGGCAGGAAAAAGAAATAAAAGGCCTCTAAATCGGGAGTGAAGAAGTTAAACTCTCAGTTTTTGCAGGTGACATGATCCCTTATACAGAAAACCCTAAGTACTCCACCAGAAAACTATTAAAAATAATAACTGAATACATTAAAGTCACAGGATACAAAATCAATGTAAAGAATCCATGGCATTTTTATATACAAACAACAAAACTTCAGAAAAAGAAATGAGAAAAATGATACCATTTGCGATCAAAACAAAAAGAAAAAAATACTTAGGAATGAACTTAACAAAGAAAGTGTAGGACTTATACACCAAAACTATAAGATACTATCAAAAGAAATTGAAAAAGATACAAAGAAATGGAAAGATAGTCTGTGTTCATGGACTGAAAGAATCAACATAGTTAAAATGGCCATATTATTCAAAGCAATGTACATATTTAGTGCAATTCCCAATAAAATCCCACAGACATTCTTTTGAGAAATAGATTAAAAAATTAATTCATGGGTGATGTGATGTGGACTTGTACATCTGGAAACTACCTAATTATTACCAACCAATGTCACCCCATTAAATTTAACAATAAAATATAATAAATAAATAAATAAATAAATTATCAGATTCATGTGGAACTACAAAATACTCCAAATCGTCAAAGCAATCCTCCAAAGAAAGAATAAGGCTAGAGGCATCACACTCCCTGACCTCAGTCTATACTACAAAGGATCAATAATCAAATCAACATGGAATTGGCAGAAAAATAGACATATAGATCAATGGAACAGAATTGAAAACCCAGAAATAAACCCACAAATATATGAACAGATAATCTTTGACAAAGGAGCAAAAAATATACAATATAGAAAAGAAATCCTCTTCAGTAAATGGTGATGGGATAATTGGAGAACCACAAGTAAAAGAATGAATCTAGACTGTGAACTGTCACTATATACCAAAATTAACTCAAAGTGGATTAAAGACCTTCAAACAAGACCCAAAACAATACAGTGCATAGAAGAAAGCACCAGTACTAAACTTATAGGCCTTGGACTCAGAGAGGACTTTATGAATTTGACCCCAAAAGCAAGAAAAGTAAAAAGAAAAATAAATGAATGGGACTATATCAAACTAAAACATTTCTACACAGCAAAGAACACCATCAACAAAGTAAAAAGGAAACCAAATGAATGGGAGAAAATATTTGCAAATAATGTCTCTGATAAGGAGCTAATATCTAAAATATATAAAGAACTCATGCAACTCAACGACATAAACAAACAAACAAATGAACCAATAAAAAAATGGGCAGAAGACATAAACAGACACTTCTCCCATGAAGACATACAATCAAGGGATACATGAAAAAATGCTCAACAGCACTAGCAATTAGGGAAATGCAAATTAAAACCACAATGAGATACCACCTCACACCTGTTAGAATGGATATAATCAACAAGACAATGAATAATAAGTGCTGGAGAGTCTGTGGAGAAAAAGGAACCCTCATATACTGCTAGTGGGAATGTAAATTGGTACAACCACTATGGAAGGCAGTTTAGAGATTCCTCAAAAAACTAGGAATGGAATTGCCATATGACCTAGCAATCCCTCTCCTGGATATCTACCCAAAAAACCTGAAAACCTTAATCCACAAAGATATACATATCCCAATGTACATTGCAGCACTGTTCACAGTGGCCAAGTCGTGAAAACATCCAAAGTGTCCTTTGATAGATGACCAGATAAAGAAGTTGTGATACATTTACACATGAAATACTACTCAGTGATAAGAAAACATGAATTTTAGCTATTTATGACAACATGGATGGAACTTGAAAACATCTTATTAAGCAAAATAAGTCAGAGTGAAACAATCAAGAAACATATGATCTCACTCATAGGTGGACTAGAAAACTGAAAGTAACAAAGAAACAAAAACTCAATAATTTAGTGGTTACCTGAGGGTAAGTGGGGAGGTGGCTGGGAGAGGCTGGAGGTGGGTATAGGGAGGGGGCATCAAATATATGGTGTTGGAAAGAGCTGATTCTGGGTGGTGAGCACATATTGCAATACATAAACTATGTAAAGTAGAAGTGTACACCTGGAAACAATGTAATTGTAATCAACCAATGTCATCCCAATAGAGTTAACAATAGAAATAAATAAATAAAAAGAGAGAAAAGAGGGGAAGTGGCAACTGACACACCACAGAAATACAAAATAGTTAAAAGAAAATATTACAAACAATTATATGCCAACAGATTGGACAATTTACAAGAAATGGAAAAATTCTTAGAAACATACAATTTTCCAAGGCTGAATCAAGACTCAAAAGAAAATCTGAACAGATTGATAACTCATGACAAAACTGAACTAGTAAAGAAAAAGCAAAACAAAACAAAATGAACAAACAAACAAAAAAACCAACTCTTCACAAACCAAACCACTGGACCAGATGGCTTCACAGGTGAATTTTACCCAAAATTAAGAAAAAAAGAAAATTTATACTCAAATTATTTTTTAAAAATTCAAGAGGAGAAAACACCCACACACAGACACATATACATACATACATACATATACTGATATCTCTGATGAACATAAATGTAAAAATGTTAAACAAAATATTATCAAACCAAATTTAGTATTAAAGTATCACACACCATGGTCAGTGTAATTTACTCCTGAGATTCAAGCTGGGTTCAATATCTGCAAAAGAGTTAATGTGATATACCCCATTATATTACATTATATTTCAAAATAAAATTTCAGAATAAAAATTATATGATTATATCAACAGATGCAGAAAAGACATTTGACAAAATCCAGCATCCATGTATGATGAAAAACTCAGCAAAGCAAAAATAGAGGAAACATTCCTCAACATAATAAAGGCCATATATATGACAAAGCCATAACTAATATCATACTCAATGGAGTAAAGCTAAAATCATTCTCCTTAAGATCAGGAACAGTACATGGATGTTCACTTTCACCACTTTTAATCAACATAGTAATGGGAGTTCTAGCCACAGCAATCAGATAAGGGAAAAAAACAAAGCAAAATAAATAAAAGGCATCAAAATGGAAAAGAAAAGTAAAATCGTCATTATGTGCATATGACATAATACTATATAGAGAGAAGCCTAAACACTCCACCAAAATAAATTTATTAGAACTGATAAATGAATTTAGTAAGGTAGCAGGATGCAAAATTTATATTCAGAAATTGGTTGCATTATTTATACACATCAGTAACAAATTATCAGAAAAGGAAATTAAGAAAACAATTCCACTTACAATTACATCAAACTAAATAAAATAGTTAGGAATAAATTTAACCTAGATGGTAAAAGACTTGTAGTTAGAAAATTGAAGAAAGAAATAGAAGAAGATGGAAATAAATGGAATCATATACCATGCTCATGGATAGAAAGCATTAACATTGTGAAATGTCCACACTACTCAAAGCAATCTAGAGATTCAGTACAATCCCTTTCAAAATATCAATGGCATTTTTCACAGAACTAGAACAAATAATCTTAAAATTTATATGCAACCACAGAAGACCTCAAATAGCTATGGTGATCTTGAAAATGAACAAAGTTGGAGGTATTACAGTACCAGACATCAAAATATACTGTAAAGCTATAGTCATCAAAATGCCATGGTATTGGCAGAAAAGCAGACACATAGATCAATGGAACAGATTAGAGAGCCAGAAATAAACCCATACCTATACTGTCCTTTAATCAATGACAAAGAAGACAAGAATATACCACGGAGTAGAGACAGCCTATTTAACAAACTTTATTGAGATAACTGGACAAATACATGCAAAAATAAACAAACAAACAAACAAATAAAAACAGAACAACCTTCTTACATCATATGAAAGAATAAATTCAAAATGGTTTAAAGATTTAAATATAAAACCTGAAACCATTTTCTGGTCAAGATGGTGAAGTAGGTAAATGCTGTGCTTGCCTCTTCGCATGACCCCATCAAAATTATAGCTAATCTACAGAACAACCATTATTGAGAATCATCTGAGGTCTAATGGAAATAAAGTCCTACCTCAAAAGACATACAAAAGAAGCAAATTCTAGACTGGCTGGAGGGGCAGAAACAAGAATGGGCTTGTTTTACACCCGCTTGTGAGTTTTAAAAATTGGGAGGGATACCTCAGCTTCAAAGCCCATCCCCTGCCCCCGGAGGTGCAGGAAGTCCAAGCCCCACAACAATTCCCTCAGCCCATGTTTCCAGTGCTGGGGAGAGAAGTCTGGCAATGAAAACCCAGTGAAGATTGTGACTGAGTGAGGCAGAGGGCAGCTGCAGTTCTTGGTGCTCATCTTAAAGGGTTGATAATCAGAGTTACTCTCTGATGGTCTCACTTGCTCTGAGCTCCAGCACTGGGGCAGCAGTTTGAAAGGCACCAGGTGCTTAACAGAAGGAACCAAGTTGTCTGGGTTAAGGGCAAGGGCTGGAGGGGCAACTTTCTCCCAGACAGAAGTGTGGACAGAATTCACTATTCCTCTGTTGAGCCCTTTCCGCTCCTTGTATAGATATCTGAATCTTCCTCAACCTGGCTCCCACCGTTTGTTTGCTCTGCCCTGATGATTCCCTGAGAACCAGCTCTACCCAATGTGCAGGCCCACTCAACTTGTTTCCAGTGGCTTTTCTATACAATTGGCTTTTCTTGGCTCACCCTGCAGATTTTCCTAAAAGCTCTCAAAAGTTCACAAAACCGAAACAAGCAGCATCTGGCTTTGGTATAATCCATACCTCTTGCCAAACAGCCTCAAGCTCGTCACTAGTGGCAGCCCAACTTGGTTCATGGCTTGGCCTCTTGAAGTAGCTCCAAGCCCAGTGCAGGTGGCAGCCATTTGTGAATTGCCTTGTGGCACATGCCAGGTGGATCCAGGCATGATACAGACTGCAGTAGAACTTGCCCTGCATCAGGACCACTGTCAAAAGGCCCCAGAACTGGCATACTGGTGACTGGCTTCAGAATAAGCCTGACCATAACATGGCCACCTCCAAGTACAAGAAATCTGAAGGGCACACAGGAAAAACACCAGAGCCCTGCTAAAGTGAATTCTGCTCCATAGGATCAACTCTAGCACAACTACTCCACCATGGTAGTTAAGGCCAGTCCTCACAATGGATCAGCCTGAGGGTCAAGACATCCCACTGACGTGCAAAAAGCAACCGAGGCCCAGCTACAACAGAAGGGCTTATACAACCACACAAGGGATGCACCTGGAGCATCCAGCTCAGGTGACCAGCAAGACTGAGCCACTGAGTCCCACAGCATACTTACCACATAAAGCCACTCTACTAAGACAGGGGGACATAGCAGCCCTACTTAATACATGTTAATAGAAACAAAACCAGGAACACAATAAAATATAGAGAAAAAAACCCACAAACACAAACAAACTAACAGAAATAAAAAACAAAACAAAACATGTTCCAATGGAAGACTACAACAAAGCTCCAGAACAAGAACTAAACAAAATGAAGATAAGCAATCTACCAGGCACCAAGTTCAAAACACTGGGCATAAGGATGTTCAATAATGTCAGGAGAACTTCAACAAAGAGAAAGAAAACATAAATGCAGAGATAGAAAACATGAAAAAGAACAAGTCAAACATGAAAAATACAATAACTGAAATAAAGAATAAGTTAGAAATAACCCAAAGTACATTAGAAAAAGCAGATAATTTCATCAATAATTGAGAGGATAAGGTAGCAGAAAAGACCCAATCAGAACAGCAAAAAGAAAAGAATCCAAAGTATGAGGCTAATTTAAGGGGAATCTAGGGCATCATCAAGCACACAAACATTCACATTGTAGCAGTACCAGAGGAGAAGAGAGAGAGTGAAGAATTAAAAATCTATTTAAATAATAATGACTGAAAAATTTTCTAGCCTTGAGAAGGAAGTACACATAAAGCCCAGAGAGCACAGAGAGTTTCAAATAAGATGAACCACAAAAGGTCCACACCAAGACACATCATAAAGGCAGCAAGAGAAAAGTAGTTACCTACAAAGGAACTCCCATAAAACTGCAGCTGATTTCTCCCCAGAAATTTTGCAGTCAGGAATGGATTGGCTTAAAACATTCAAAGTGATTAAAAGCAAAGGCCTACAACAAAGATTACTCTGCCCAGCAAAGCTATCAATTAGAATTAAAGGAGAGATAAAGAGCTTCCCAGACATAAAAAAGCTAAAGGAATTCATCATCACCAAATCAGTATTACAAGGAATATAGAGGGACTTTTAAAACACACACACACACATGATAAGAAATATAAATAATAAAGTGGCAATAAGTACATATCTATCAAAAATTACTTTAAATGTAAATGAAGTAAATACTCCAATCAAAAGATAGGGTGGATGAATAAATAAGAAAACAAGATCCATACTTATGCTGCTTACAAAAGACTCACTTCAGATCAAAAGACACACAGACTGAAAGTAGAGAGATAGGAAAAAGATATTTCATGAAAACAAAAACAAACAAAAAACTGGGGTAGCAACACTTATACCAGACAAAACAGACTTTAAAACAAAAGCTATAAAAAGAGACAAAGAAAGTCCTAGTTATCCCATTTCTGCGTATTTATCTGAAGAAATCCAAAATGCTACTTCTAGGGAACATTCGCATCCATAAATTTATTGTAGCACTGTTTACAACAGCCACGATGTGGAGACTACTAGGGTATCTATCGATGAATGAATGGATAAAGAGGAGATGGTACATATGAGGGCTGTCCAGAAAAAAATTCAGCCATTGTCAATAAGTAGAGAGAATGGTTACATGTCCAGATAGTTTCCGACAGCCCTCGCATATACAATGAAATCTTCTTCAGCCATGGAAGGGAATTGGTTCTTGCCATCTAATGCAGCCTGGATGGACCTGAAAGATACTGTGCTGAGCTGTGTATCTGAGATAGATATTTTCAATGTGATTTCATTTATACAAGAGCTGTCTGTAAAGTATTGAGCCATGTAATATGGAAAATAGAGGCATTTATGGCTGTTGTTTTTTTTTTCTAGACAGCCCTAGTATGTAAAGTCTAAGGAACAAAACAAAACAAACAAACAAACAAACAAACAAACAAAAGAAAAAAAATGCGCAGAAACAGAGAACATATTAATGGTTGCCAGATGGGAGGGGGCTTTAGGTTGTGGGTGAAAAGGGGAAGGGATTAAGAAGTACAAATTGGTTGTTACACAGTGATGTAGGGCGTAGCACAAGTAAGATAGCCAATAATACTATAGTAACTATGCGTGGTGTCCATTTTATTTATTTATTTATTTAAAGATTTATTTATGGTTTTTGACACAGAGAGAGATACAGAGAAGAGACAGAGAGAAGGGGGAGGGCCCAGAACAGTCTCCATAGTTGCACATCATTGGTTTTTCCACATAGTTTCATTCCACAGGTGGGCGGGGCTGCACAGGGCAGGAACTGGGCCGGGGTCTCACCCTGGTGAGAACTGAACTGGGGGCACTCCCCAGCTCAGCATATGGGTCCACACGGGCGGGGGCCGGAATTCGATCCTCGGTCCCCGGGGCTGCAAAGTGAGCGCTTAACCCACTGAGCCATCCCGGCTTCCCGGTGTCAGTTTTATGGGGGGTGATAAATTGAAGGGAGGTTGGGGTGCAGGGTAATAAGGGGAAAAGATTATGATGTACAAATTGGTAGTTACAAAATAGTTATAGAAAGGTAAAGCATAAGGAGTATAGTCAATAATATGATAACAACTACATATAGTGCCAGGTGGGTACTAGACTAGTCAGTAATGTCACTTCTTAAACTATGTAAATGTCTAACCACTATGTTATACACCTGAAATTAATATAAAATAATATTAAATTTGGACTGTCATTGAAAAATATTTAAAGCAGTGGGAAACGGTGAAAGGGAATAAGATGTTCAAATTTTCATGCATAAAACCAGTAGTTCGTGGGTATGTAGCATATAACATAAAAAATATAGTCAAGGAAAAGCTGGGATGGCTCAGCGGGTAAAGCACTTGCTTTGAAGCCCCGAGGATCGAATCCCAGCCCTGCCCCATGCGGACCCACATGCTGGACTGGGATGTGCTCCAGTTCAGTTCTTGCCAGGACCTATGTGGGAGGCTCCCAGCCCAGTTCCTGCCCTACACAGCCCTGTGCCCACCTGTGGAGTGAAACTATATGGAAAACTAATGCTGTCAACTATGGAGACTGTTCTGGGCCCTCCCCCTTCTCTCTGTTTCTCTCTGTCTCTGTTTCTCTCTGTCTCTGTTTCTCTCTGTCAAAAATCAATAAAATAAATCTTTAAAAAAAAAAGAAGAAAATATAGTCAAAACTAACATGTTGTATGTTAGTTATATTTAGTAAAACTCTTTTTTAAATAGAAATAAAGCTAGAACCATAAAACCCCTAGGAAAAACATACTCAGTAAATTCTGACATTTCTCTTGGTAATATTTTTTTCTGATCTATCTCCTCAGGCAAGGGAAATAAAAGTCAAAATAAACAAATTAAACTGCATACATTAAACTCAAAATGTTTTGCATGCAAAGTAAATGATCAGGAGATACTGGGATAGCTCAGCAGACTGAGTGCTTGCCTTGCAACCCTAAGGTCTGGAGATCAAATCCTGCCTCAGCCCATGCAAACCTGTATGCTGAACTGTAGTGCAACTGGTAGCCACCATGACTCACTCGGTGGTGAAGGTTCTCACCTCCCATGCGGGAGGCCTCCAGTTTGGCTCCTATCCTGTGAGACCCCAGATCCAACTGTGTAGAATGAAACTATGTCATAACTAATAATGTACAGCTATGGTAGGGTGACCAGACATCCCGCTTTTGGCGGGACAGTCCCGATTTTTAACAATTTGTCCGGTGTCCCGCGGCATTTAAAAAAAGTCCCAATTTTGGGAAAGAATGCACGACAAGCTAGGGAACAGCGGGAGATAGACCAAATTTTTAATTAAGAACCCCCTCCCCCCAGTCAATGGTGTCCCACTTTACCAATGTTAAAATCTGGTCACCTTAAACTATGGAGACTGCTCTGGGCCCTTCCTACCTCTCTCTCTGTCTCTCTGTCTCTGTCTCTCTCTCTGTCTCTCTGTCTCTCTGTCTCTCTGTCTCTCTCTCTCTCTCTCTCTCTCTCTCTTTCCCCCTCCTCTCTCATCTTCTCTCAAACAATAAAATAAATCTTGAAGAAAATTAATAAGAAGACTACCTACTGAATGGGAGAAGGTATTTGCTAATGATATATCCAGAAAGGGGTTAATATCCAAATTTTAGAAAGAATTCATACAATTAAATAACAAACAAACAATCTGATTAAAAAATAGGCAGAAGACCTGAATAGACATTTCTCCTGAGAGAACATACAGATGGTCAATAGGTGCATGAAAAAATGCTCAACATCACTAATCATCAGGGAATGCAAATTGAAACAGCAATGAGATACCACCTCATTCTTGTCAGAATGGACATCATCAACAAATCAACAAAAAATAAGTGCTGGTGAGGATGTGAGAAAAGAGAACCCTTGTGCACTGTTGTTAGGAATTCAAACTGTTGCAGCCACTATTGAAAACATGGAGATTCCTCAAAAGATTAAAAATAGAACTGCCATACAATCCAAAAGTTCTACTTCTGGATATGTATCTGAAGAAAACAAAGATACCTATTCAAAAATATATATACAGTATTACTAGAAATAGCCAAGATACAGAAACAACCTAAATAACCATCAATAGATGAATGAATAAAAAGTCATGGTATATGTACACAATGTCATATTTTCAGTAATAAAAAATAATGAAATTTTGGTATTTGTGACAGCCTGAATGAACTGATAGTATATTATGTTAAGCAAAATAAATCAGACAGGGAAAGTCAAATATGGTATGATTTCACTTAATATAGAATCTAAATAATAATAATAATAAAATGAATAATTAGACAAAACAAAATAAAAACAGACCCATAGATTCAGAGCACAATCTGATAGTTGCCAAGGGGAGAAGTTGGAAGGATAGAAAAACAAAACTGGGAAAAGAAATGCAGAGAGATTAGCAAATTCAATAAGGACGGGGCTACATTATTGTATTACATTAACTTACTGCTATAGATAGAAGATGATTTGTGAGACAAAAATACAAACTGTTATTGCAGCTTTATGAAGTTAGCACTAAATAGATATTTTGAGATTCTAAAAAAAAAAAAAAAAATTACACTGTTAGTGTTCTAGTTTTACAATGAGTCATCAACAATCCCAAGTGAATAAGTGAGCAACTCACTGAAAGGCATTTTAAACAAACAAACAAATAACTAACTAAATAAAATAATACTGCAATACCTTTAATTAACAGTGGGCCTATCTTATACCCTGTTTTAGGCATATGCAAATGCATGCATTACCCTGGTTACCCAGCAATTTCTAGCATAAATAAATAAATAAATAAATAAATAAATAAATAGTGCAATAATTCTTTGTATGTTGTTAGTAAATTTCTTTGGAGGTAGGGGTGCTTTGCAGATCTTTCCTTTCATATATATTCTTTTTTGTCTTGTCATTATTAACTCAGCTAACCAGTGTTTTTTGTTTTTTTTTCTCAGAATAATCCTTGTTCCTGTTTCCAGCCACCTCTCTTTTGTTACTCTTGTAACTTATTGCTTATATTCTGTTCTCATTGGAAACTAGGCAACCAAGTTTGCTTGTATTGTGTCTAAAATAAGAGCCAAGCCTATCTGAGTTTATGGACGCTGCACATCTGTTTTGGTTGTTCCAAATGCTTCCTCTGCTCACTTCCATCTGATTGACCCTGCTCAGAGAAATGAGGTTGCTACATAGGCATTCTTCTTGTAAATGAGATGTTACTAAGGGATTACAAAGTTTGATAGTTTGAAAGTCTTCAGGCCATTTATTATAAGGATAATTTGCTTATGGCCTTTTTTCCCCCATGCATTTTTACATTTGAGAGCTCCACTCTTAACTTCAGTTAAAAAAAATCCTTTAGAGGAAATCAAATATGCCTTGTTCCAATTCCAGTAATGTAGCTTTGCATGTTTTGAACTTGTAGTTTTGGTTGAAATGATCTAATTCAAAGCACATTTGGAAGTTCAAAGGAGCTTAACTTAGGTAACTAATGTTTTCTAGTATGAGTTTGCTTTTTTCATTTTGTTTTAATTCATTCCCCACTGTTGTTTATTTACTTCTGTACCTGAGATATGTCTCTAGAAAATTTAAAAAGCCATCAAAATTATACTAGAGAGAAGAGGAAAGAAAAGGAGTAAAAAGAGAAAGAAGTAATTTTTTAGTAGAAAAAAAAGCATAAATCCTTGTTTTACTAGATTAATATCAATTCAAAAATTATCATAGGTACTGAGGGTTGGTTTAAGAGATATACATGAAAATCTTTTCAATCATACTCATAATAGAGTTTAAATTCTAGGATCTTATTCCTGCCTACCCTTCTAGGATCTTAATCCATTTCTCCTGGCCTAGTAATATATGTTCCATGATAGTCCCTATAACCATAATGCTGTCGCTGTCCAACTTTCTGCATGTGTATTTCCTATGTTTTGAATGTTTCTATGACCTCTGCAGTTTGTCTTTGTTGGGAAAACTCTTAAATACCCTTCAAAGCTCAGCAGAAGTGGCACCACTTCTGAAAAGTCTTTTTGCCCTCTCCAGTTGGATTTTATTATTTCTTTCTTTGTGCCTCTACTTTACCTTCTGGAGTATTCTTCTCACAAAATGACATTGATATGTTTGCATGCTTGTTTCTTCTCTTATTTGCTAGCTCTTGGACAAAAGTTTCTGTGTCAATCGTGTTACTATAATACATAACAGACATACAGTATATATAGAATTAGTTTAAATTTGAATTAGGAGGGAGTTTCTATTCTCTAGGAACTCACAAACTAGTGGTTATATAAGTTTTATGCATTTGAAACTCTAGCATGAGATAAGCTATCATGAATGGTCTAGTAATATGAATGCATTGATCCTTTATTTTAGATCATCCATGGAAAGTTCATATCATTTGGGTCTTGATTGGAGATGCATGTCTGCTAATATCAAAACTTAAGCTGACTCAAAGATAAACCCTCATATATGTGGTCAAGGATTTTTTGATAAGAGTGCCAAAACCACTAAATGGGAAAAGGACTGTCTTTTCTACACACAGTATTAGAAAAAAAAAGGATATTCACACATAAAAGAATGAAGTTGGACTCTTATGTCATATATAAAAATTAACCCAAAAAGGAGCAAAACCCTAATGTATGAGCTAGAACTAAAATACTCTTAAAAGAAAACATAGGAGAAAAGCTTCATTAAATTTGGCAATGATTTTTCATCTATGATACCAAAGGCACAGGTAATGACAACAAAAATAAATTGGACTATATAAAAAAATTTTAAATTATGCATCAAAGCACACTATCAACAAAGTGAAAAAGTAATCCATAAAACTGAAAAAATATTTGCAAATTATATATCTGACAAGAGATATTTAATCTAAATATCTAATATTTAGATTCTAGAATATATTTAATCTAAATATAGATTATATAAATATAGAATATATAAATCTAGAGATATTTAATCTAAATATCTAATATTTAGATTCTAGAA
Source organism: Craseonycteris thonglongyai (assembly GCA_004027555.1). Lineage (NCBI taxonomy): Eukaryota > Metazoa > Chordata > Mammalia > Chiroptera > Craseonycteridae > Craseonycteris > Craseonycteris thonglongyai. The sequence goes on from PVKE010013850.1 coordinate 33,210, forward strand.
TATATAAAGAACTCCTATAATTTACTAACAGAAACAAACAAAAACACAACCCAAAATATTTTTTAAATGAGCAAAGAAATAAAATAACCATTTCTCCAAAGAAGATAGACAATTGACCAATAAGCAGGTGAATAGATGCTCAACATCACTAGTCATTAGGGAAATGCAAATAACCACAATAACAAAGTACTGTAGAGTTGTATACCTGGAACCTATGTAATTTTTACTAACCAATGTAACCCTAATATATTTAACAATAAAAAAAAATAACTGGATAAGTTGAATGAATTCACTCTTCATTGCAATGAGAGTTGTTCACAAACTTAACAACTGAAACATAAAAAATAACAACAATGTTGAATGTTTTTTGCTACACAAGACAAGATAGCTGCAATAAAAATGAAGTTGGAAATTTGGATGTAAAAAGTACTGATTATGAGGACTAAGGACTGCTGGGGGTGCTTAAGCTCATTTACATATGCTAAAAATGAAAACATTAAGGATAAAATTAAAAGTATAAATAAATATGAATAAAAAATACAATGAGATACTACTTCATACCCATTACAATTGTGTGCCTGTATATCCTCAAAAAAAGAAACAAAAGAGAAAATAAGTATTGGCAAGAGTGTGAGGAAACTGGAATCATTATACACTGCTGGAGAGAGGCAAAATGGTGCAGCCACTACGAAACAGTATGGCTGTTCATAAAAAAATTAAAAATAGAACTACCATATGACCCAATGTTCCACTTTGGGAAATCTATTCAAATTAAGTAAAAGTTGAACAGATATTTGTATGTTCATGCTCATAGTAACATTATTCACAAGAGCCAAAAGGTGGAAACAACTCAAGTGTCCATCAATAGATGAATGGATAAACAGAATAACATTACCTTATTGTTATCTTATAGGCTGGGTCATGAACATAATAAAGAATCTAGTAAATATTTTAATTCAGCATTTAAAAGACATCATTTAAGTAAAATAAACCAGGCACAAAAGGACAAATATGTAATGTTCCACTTATATAAGATACCTAAAGAAGTCAAATTTACAGAAGCAGGAAAACATGGATGCCAAGCCCTGGAGGAGGGAAAAATGGAAAGTTATTGTGTAGTAGATGTAGAGAATTAGTCGGGGAAGATAAAAAAGTTCTGGAGATGAGGATGATGGTTGTACAATGATGTGAACATACTGACCATCACAGATCTGTATACTTTAAAATGATTACAATTGTAAACATATATATTTTACCATAATTTTAGAAAATTAAAAACAAAAAGACAAGCAGATATATCCCCCCTGCCATTACCCTATTGCTATCTTATAGGCAGGGTCATGAACATAATAAAGAATCTAGTAAATATTTCAATTCAGAAATCAACTTGCTGCCACCATGCTGAAGGTCCCCAGCAAAGCTCAGCATAGAAGCCAGGTGAACAGGCTCTCAGCCCAGTGCAGAAGCCCTCAAGATTTTGCCATTTCCTGGTGAAGAACAGGTACACACTTGGAAGGAGACGGAGCTGTCCGCTTTGCTGATCACAGAGTAGCCCCAGGGAGAAGACACCTGTGATGTGACTTGACCATTGCTTCTCCTCCCCTGACTGCTGAGTTCCTGGACTTTCTATGCTCATTTAAAAAATATACAAAGAACTTGTACAACTCAATAATAAAAAACACAAGCAATCCAATTAAAAAAATGGGTAGAAGACCTAAACAGACACTTCTCTCATGAAGACATACATATGGCCAACAGATATATGAAAAGATACTCAATTTCACTAGCAATTAGGGAGATGCAAATAAAAACCACAATGAGATACCATCTTCCACATGTTAGAATGGCTATAATCAACAAGACAAGGGATAACAAGCGCTGGAGAGGCTGTGGACAAAAAGGAACCCTCATACACTGCTGGTGGGAATGTAAACTGGTACAACCTCTATGGAAGGCTGTATGGAGAGTCCTCAAAAAATTACGAATGGAATTACCATATGACCCAGCCATCCCACTACTGGGCATCTACCAAAAAAAACCTGAAAACCTTAATCTTTAAAGATGTTTGTACCCACATGTTCATCGCAGCACTGTTCACAGTGGCCAGAACATGGAAACCACCAAAATGCCCTTCGATAGATGACTGGATAAAGAAGATGTGGTACATTTACACAATGGAACACTACTCAGCGATAAGAAATAATGAAATACAGTCATTTCTGGCAACATGGATGGACCTAGAGACCATCTTATTAAGCGAAATAAGTTAGACTGAAAGAATCCGGAACAATATGACCTCACTTATAGGTGGAATATAAAACTGAAAGTAACAAAGAAACAAAAACTTATGGACACACTCAATAGTTTGGTGGTTACCTGAGGGAAGGGGGGAGAGGGGAGAGAGAGAGTGGGGGTGGGGGAGTGGGCACTAGGTATATGGTGATGGAAGGAGAGCTGATTCTGGGTGGTGAGCACATAATGCAATACATAGGTGATGTAATGTAGAATTGTACATCTGGAAACTATCTAATTGTTACCAACCAATGTCACCCTAATAAATTTAACAATAAAAAAAAAGTTATAGACAAAAAGGGATAAACTCATCTGGCTGTAATTGAGAATTGAGAAGCAAGCTTTTCCTTCACCCTACCCAGCAAACCTCTCTCCACCTTCTTTCTCCACCCGAGAAATT
>PVKE010013851.1:0-35894 GCA_004027555.1 Craseonycteris thonglongyai
AAATAAGTCAGACTGAAAGAATCAGGAAACATATGACCTCACTTATAGGTGGAATATAAAACTGAAAGTAACAAAGAAACAAAAATGTATGGACATACTCAATAGCTTAGTGGTTACCTGAGGGTAAGGGGGAGTGGGGAGGGATAGTTGGGGGGTGGATTGAGAGTGGGCACCAGATATATGGTGATGGAAAGAGAGCTGATTCTGGGTGGTGAGCACATAATGCAATACATAGGTGATGTAATGTCGATTTGTACACCTGGAAACTATTTAACTGTTACCAACCAATGTTATCCCAATAAATTTAATAACAACAACAACAACAACAACAACAAAAAGAGGTACAATAGCCAGTTATGACAATAGTCAGGGCGATTTCAAGTACAGCATAGGGGATATAGTCAATACTATAGTAATAACTATGTATAGTGCCAGGTGATCACTTTGTAAGGTATATAAATATCTGATCACTGTGTTGTACACCTGAAACGAATATAATATTGTATGTCAACTATAATCTAAAATCAATTAAAATTGAAAAATGGGCAGGGATGAGCACATAGCAGAGCCGGTGAGGGGAGAACTCGATGTTCCAGGAAACAGGCCATTGAGGGGTCACTATTTCACTGCAAGGAACCAGTTCTAATTGTTACCTGTGTGGTGGAGTTACAGAGATCAGTAGGATTAGCACATTACAGGAATCCCTGTGTCGGTGTGGTGTCGGCAATTTATGGTGTAAGAAGGCAAGCAGCAAGGCAGTTTTATGAACTTCACTGCTCTTTCGTGCTGCCTTCCTTTCACTCTACATTAGTGAGAATTTGACTGTATCTCCTCAGTGCAGGCTTCCAGAGCTCAAGGCCAAAAGAGCTAAGCAAGCCTGAAATCCTGAGTCCTTGTGGGTTTCTCCCATCACTTTACCTGGTACATCCTATTTCTTTCTTCTGTCTGTGGCCCACTCTTAGAACTTTTTTTGTCTTTCCTTTGGAACCTGACATGAGCCTCCTTTCCCAAAGCCCACCCTACCTATGAGGCTTTATAGAGGTATCCAAGGGACCGTGGGTTTCACAAGAGATCCTGAAAGCAATTAACTGTGGGTGGGATCTTTCAATTTCCTTACGAGAGAGAGAGAAAACGCATCTATAGGTCAGGGAGAATTTTATGGTCAGTGTAACATTTGGGGGGTAGGACCATTCCCTTGTCTAATACCTTATTTTCAATTCACCTGCAAAGTGAATTTAGACATGCAAATCTGGAAGGAGCATATTTTATGTGTAAAGATGCCTTTACATTATAGTTCATGCCATCCCTCTTATGAAATGAATAAATAAATAAATAATAAAATTAAGCAGCCTATAAAAATACACATCATAACCAAGTAGATTTTATAAAGAGTACAAAGTTAATGTTCAAAAGTTAATGGAATACCCACTTATCAAAGGAAAAACCACACGGTCTCATCTCAATAACAAGCAAAAAAGCATTTTAACAAATCTAACACCCTTGTATTATTTAGAAAATAAAATTTCTCAAAAACTAGATTTGGAAAAAAACTTCCCCACGCTGATTAAGGAAATCTATGAAAATCTCATACGTAATGCTAACAGAGTAAATGCTCTCTCATTAAGGCTAAGGAATAAGATAGCAATTTCTACTCTTGTTACTTTTAGTCAACAATGTGCTAAGAGTTCTAACTAGTGCAATCAGGCAATAAAAAGAAATAAGGGGCATCTACTATAGAATGAAAGAAATAAAACTGTATTGATTTCTAAACATAATTCTATATGTAGAAAATTCTAAGGGCTTTAAAACAAACTAATAAACTTGATAAATGTATGCAGCAAAGTCACAGAATACAAGTTTAACATTAAAAATCTTAGTCCTATAAACTATAATAGAAATGAACAATCCAAAAGTATAATTCAGAAGAGTTCTATTTACATAACATTGGAAAATTAAAAACTTGAGACTAAATTTAAATCGAATACTTCAAATTTTAAAACTTTGCTGAGAAAAATTACCAATGTTCTAAAAAAAGACAGAAGTGAGTTAGAAGACTCATATTGTTAGGATAGCAATTACCTTAAAGTGATCTAGGGGAAGCTGAGATGGCTCAGTGGGTTAAGCACTCACTTTGCAGCCCCGGGGACCGAGGATCAAATCCCGGCCCTGGCCCATGCGGACCCATATGCTGAACTGGAGAGTGCCTCCAGTTTGGTTCTTGCCAAGGTGAGACCCTGGCCCAGTTCCTGCCCTGTGCAGCCCCGCACCCACCTGTGGAATGAAACCATGTGGAAAAACCAATGACGTGCAACTATGGAAACTGTTCTGGCTTCTCTCTGTCTCTGTATCTCTCTCTCTCTCTCTCTCTTTCAAAAACAATAAAAATAAATCTTAAAAAAAAAAAGTGATCTGTACAGGTAACACCATATCTCAAAATCACAGCAGACATTTTTTTCTTACTAAAATGTCTGGGTGTTAGGGAAAATTCTAAGAATAACTCTGAGTGACCTCACCTTGTATAATCCCCTTCCCTTTGAGTGTAATTAGACACTATAAATATAATATTACATTCCAGTGATTATATTATATTTCCAGTGATTATATATTATTATGTATATAATAGACATCATTATATATCATATTACACATTATATTACATTATATTTATTATTACATTATTATATTTATTATATTACAAAGAAAATAACTTATCACCTTATCCCTAAGGCTCAATCTAATCACCTGAATCCTTTAACAACAGAGAATTTTCTCCTGCTAGAGAAAAAAAGAAGAAACAAGAAGGAGGAGAAGGAGGAGGGGGAAAGTCAACCATGGACCATCTGTACCTTCTGTACCCTTCCTGTGCTACCAAAATATTTTAGAATCCAGGACTATCAAAAGGAGACCCTGTTAATGATGCTGAGTTCATTTAAAATCAATCCTTGGCCAGAATTTTTGAAGAGTTCTAACATTATCAGATAACCTTACTGTCTCCAGGCTGCTCTTGAATATAAGCCAGTCACTGCAAACTACATTTTTGTTTAAAATATTATTCATTTGTAGTCATAACCACTGATCACTTCTCCCACACACCACGACACATTTTTGCAATTTAAACAGGAAATAACACAAAATGAGGTAATCCCACTTACTCCCACCATTCCAGATAAAATTAGTTCTTGGTTATGTCTTCATATCCCTCTACCTATGTGTTTTTTTGTGTGTTTTGTTTTTTTTTGGTATGTATTATATTTCTTGTCCCAAAAGTCTGTTTTGTGTTTCTTCTCTGTATCGTACTTTCTGACATACTTTTTACACTGGCTACTTGATTTTTAGAAAAGAAAACTAATTCACATGAATCTTTGACATAAAAAATCATGCATATACTGTTTTGCTTTAGTTATTTCAATGCTTTTAGTAATTTAATTAGTTGGGAGCATGCAGCAGTATTGATTCTGTATTTCTAGTTCCCAAGTTTTTATATAATCACAATGGTATTCAATTTATCTCAACTTTTATATTTAAAGATTTATTTTATTGTTTGAGGAAAGGTGAGAGACACAGAGACAGAGAAAAGGAGGGAGAGTAATGTATCTCAACTTAATTTTATTTTTATTAGTATAAATCCCAACATGCTGATAAGATTTTATTAAATATTTTAAGACATTAAGCTTATATTTTCTTGACAAAGTGCTCAGCTCCTCCTAGTGGATACTAAATAAGGTTTAGATAATATCAATATTTTTATATTTAATAATATTATTGTTAATTTTAAGTTAATAATAAAATTCATATAATATAAAGCAAATAGTGTCTATAAAGTTGAAATAAATTTTTGAAAAATAAAGAATTACATTTTAAATAAAATTAGTTTTATGAATTGGCATTACGTTATTAAATATATATATATGAAGGAGCAATAATGAAGATTTTAACCAATGAAGTATTTCATATTTTTTCACTCATTCTATCATTATATATTTTGTATTCTGTCATTTTACGTCATGTAACTTCTGTTCAATAAATCACAAGTGGAATAATTGGGAAAAAAAGAAATAAAAAATTATTGAATCCTAGATTTTTAAAAAGGTGGGGTAGAGAAAGATAAATTTTCTAATTATCATATTAAGGAACAAACATGACATACAGAATATGATTTGAAAAAGATACACAGGATAAATGGCAATATTGAGCTTTTTCCCACGGAAGTAAAAAAATGTGTGTGAAGGCAAGTGCCCAAAAACCACACCAATGTGCGTGCTGTGGAGAGCACATCTGCTCAGCACAGGCCCAGCCAAATTCTGCAGGTGTCAAAGTGCCAACAGTACACACAAAGTGATGGAAATGGAGACAAATTATCTTTTGAAAGTACCAATATTCCCAAATTTTGTTAATTCTGTATGCGTGAAGTATCTTTTGCCTTATTTCCCCCTTATCATGCTGTATACAGAGTTTTATGAAAGTCTAAAAATGAAGCCTGAAAATCGCTTTCTCTGTGATTAATAGAGTAACAAGATGACCAAGTTGTCTTCTCATCAGTTCTCCTAGGAAACGCCTAGAGAGAGCCACTATTGACTTCATTTGTGACAAACAAACAAACAAACAAACAAAAAACAGATTGGCATGATGAGCTCTTATTAATTCTATAGAACTTTTGAGAGAGAGATCTATGAAATGTGCAAAAGACTTACAAATTTTGTGATTCATCAGTTCAAGTTTGTGGACTGTGAGGCCAATGAGTTACAAATTACCGTTCAGATGCCACTTATCCTACCTCACTTAGGTCTGGAAACAGCTCTAGTTGACTTTGTGAAAATGATACTCTGTATTATTAAAATAAATTTTGTCTCTAATAAGCTCCTTTCTAAGCTATTAAGATGGGCACTTTATTGAACAGCGACTTGCTATCATACTAGAAAATATTGTTTTCAAGTGTAATTACACACATTTTATTTGAGTATCTCCTTAAACAATGTTCTAATAAATATACTTCATATTTTTATAACACTTCAATAAAGTAGGTCATGTTAGTTTATTTATTCCTCAAAAAGTCCTATGAGATAAAAAGCCTGATATTTTTTGTTATCTAATTATAGATGTAGAAAAATATAGTGGTTTGCCTAGAGTCACACACAATAAATGGTAGTGATAACACTGAAACTCAACTCTTTTTGAGTTTGTAGTACTCTGTCTGTTATGCCATCTGTTTTTATTGTTAAGATATTAAATCTTTGTTTTCATCCTTACTTGTACCATTCATAGATTCATATTCACTAGCATATAAAGTCACCCTTTTAGATATACTATGCAGATTTATACATTATCTATTTTTTATTTTTAAATTTATTAGAGTGACATTAGTTAGTAAAAATTATATAGGTTGCAGGTATACAATCTACAGTACCTTGTCTATGTGTTACAATGTGTGTTCACCATCCAGAATCAGTTTTCTTTCCATCTCCATATATTTAGCTCCCTCTCCCTCCTCCTCCACACCCCTCCCCTCTTACACCCAGGTAACCACTAAACTATTGACTACGTCCATGACGTTTTGTTTCTTTGTTGCTTTCAGGTTTATATTCCACAATGAGTGAAGTCATATGGTTCTTAGCTTTTTCTGTCTGACTTATTTTGTTTAGCATGATGATCTCAAGTTCCATTCATGTCGTTGTGAATGGCTGTATTTCATCTTTACTTATAGCTGAGTAATATTCTGTTGTATATATGTACATATATAGTCTTTAAACATGTACAGGGAACGAACACATACAATAGCAGTCCATATACTATACAAATAAATCAATAAACAAACCTATCATTAGAACTTGGAAAAAAAGTTGAATAAAATCAGATAGATTATAAAAAAAACCAATTAGAATTAGACACTGATTTGCACAAACCTGTTGCCAGAAATATCCACCTGCATTACGGTCCTAGGACTGCCATGACCAAATTTCATAAACTGGGTAGTTTAAAACAATACATATTTACTCTCACAGTTCTGGAGACTTGAAGTCCAAAATCAAGATGTCAACAGGGGCACCTTCCCCTGAAAACTCTGGAAAAGAATCCCTTTTTGCCTATTCCTAGCTCCTGGTGACTTCACCGGTACCCTGTCTGTGGCAGTGTAACTCCAATTGTTGCTCTCATCATTACATGGCCTTCACTGTTTATCTCACTCTCTGTTAGGATCTTCTCTTTTTATAAAGATATCAATCATACTGGATTTAGGGCCCACCCACTCTAGTACAGAATGACCTCATCCTAACTTGACTAATCATATCTATAAAGACTATTTCTAAATAGGTCACACACATTCTGAGGTTCTGGGTAGACATGAATTTTGGAGGCTCAGTATTCGTTTCAGTACATAATTCGTGCCACTTGTAGAAATCCTTCTTCCTTTCACAAAATCACAATATAAGACCCCAACACAGTTCATTTAAACTCTTCACTTCTTTTCCTTCCACAGATTTATTTTACCCCAAATCCCAATAATGTTGGAGGTCTCCACCATAAGCAAACTTGAAAAACAGCTCAGGACACATAATAGTAGTATTTATGCATGTATGCATGTTTAGATCTAACCAAATCATTCTTCAATAACTATGTTATGTACTCAAAGATGCGTACATTCTCTGTAGCAGTTATAGATGGAGATAAATTTAAATTGGAATACCACATAGCAGAAGATGAAATATATATTTTAGAATAAAAATAACATTTATTAATTTATTTAAAAGCAAGCAAACAGATACACAAACTGCAATCCATCTAAGTAACTACCATGTGTTGGGCAATTGTAGTGGTTTATGCTTTGATCTCAAGCTGATCTCTGAAATGTCACTTGGGTTTTCACTGGCTACAGTACTATAACAGACAATTTTCAGTGTAATGCTAGGAAAAGTTGAACAAACTTAATTCTTTCAGGAACCCTCATTTTTTTACTTTCTCCCTCCCACATTCACACTTAAACTTCCCATTTTTTGACATTCAGTTGTGTAAAACTCTATTCTGCCTCCTCCAATATCTAGACCATGGAGAAATACGCTATTGGCACCACAAGCTAGAGTAATGAGTGGCATTGTCCATAAAAGCATCACTATAGCTTTATATTTTAAAATCATTTTACTTTCAGCAATATTTGTGAACTGGTCTAGGTATAAATAGTCCAATTTATTGAGAATTTTCAGTTTTCTAATATGGCAATACATTGTTTTGTAATTATATGCTATGTGTATTAACATCTACTTATTCATTTAAGGTATTTGAAGGCAGTGTCTGGGACTACATAAATGACAATCTGTTGTGGGGTTTTTTGTTCTTGTTGTTGAAAAGTGACAAGACAGTTTAATGTTTCAATTGTACCTTTACCCAAATAGCAGTTAGTATGTCCCACTCAATTTAATTCTTAGGCAGCCTGATAGGCATTAATGTTCTCTTTTCTTTTTTAAGGTTTTTTTTTTTTTTTTTTGACAGAGAGAGAGAGAGATACAGAGTCAGAGACAGAGAGAAGCGGGAGTGCCCAGAGCAGTCTCCATAGTTGCACATCATCGGTTTTTCCACATAGTTTCATTCCACAGGTGGACGGGGCTGCACAGGGCAGGAACTGGGCTGGGGTCTCACCCCGGTGAGAACTGAACTGGGGGCACTCCCCAGTTCAGCATATGGGTCTGCATGGGCCAGGGCCGGGATTCAATTCTCAGTCCCCGGGGCTGCAAAGTGAGTGCTTAACCTACTGAGCCATCCCAGTTTCCCCAAATGTTCTTCAGTAACTACTAACTGTTCTCTCAACTTCTGGCACATAGAAGGATTGAAATTACCAGTTCCTGTGATTGGATGGGGCTATGTCATTGAGTTGTGAGCAGAAGACATATGTGTCACTTATGCCTAGGAGCATTTAATTGAGAGTATGATATCTTTTAGAGGTCTCTTTCCTTCTTATATAGCTTGCATTCTGGATTAATTATGATGAGCACAGTATCCTGCCCACCTGTATTATCTGTGTAGCATAAGTGAGCAACCAACCTTCGTTGTTTAGCAGCAAGGAGATTTGGGTGATGTTTGTTACCATAGAATAACCCACACTTTTCTGACTGACATAAATTCTATTTTTCACTATTACTTGGCTGTATTTAGTATCATATAAAGGCTACTAAGTTATGTATTTATGAGAGTCAATGACCAAAATTCTCTACTTTGCTTTATTATTCAAATGGTAATAACTCTATGTTGCCCATAGTTTGAGATTATTGGTCAAAAATTTAAATAAAAGATAATATTTCTATTTAAAAATAATTCTATTTGATCTTTGCAAATGAAGTTTTCTTTGCATTAATTGTTTTCTTTATTTTAATTTTTAAACCAGCAAATTTAATTTGTCTACACAATGATTTAAGCCTTCAATAAGATTATGGTACAATATGATTTTATTCCATAATTTCAAACTAGCCAATGGTGCTTGACTTGTACTTTGTTTCAATTTTAATACTGTTCAGTTATAATTAATTTTGATGATATTTGTCTAAATTAGAAGCAATGGGTAGCTGTGTAGGAAAGGAAAAAATAAGGGCACCTTACAAAGTGCCCTGTAGTTAACCCCAACCTAATTTAAGACATCCTTAATACGTAGCAATAGATCCTGGTAAAATGGCAGGTGGTTGTCCAAACAGAATAAAAGTAGCAGTTGTATCCCTGCCCAGACACAGTAAATTTGTATTAATATGGTGCTTTTCATTAGGCAATCAATAATATATTTTATTGGTTCCAGAACACTGCACAAAACTCACTAGAAGTCATCTCACTCCACTGTTTTGTGTGAACTCTATAATTAACCAAAGAAAAAAAATAAATTAGCTTTACTGAATTCTGAAGGGTTTTTTAGTTGTAAAAGACCAATTACAAATTCACAAGCTGTGAATAAATCAGATTACAAAATAATCAGTCTTGAAGCAGCAGTTCTTCACTTGTAAAAAAAATCCGCAAAGATTCACAAACTTAAAGTTATATGATAATTGATGGCAAATGGAGAAGACAATGATATTAAATAGAATGATTTCTTACCTAAAATACCAGTAGATTCGTGCTATAAATTCTTAACATTTCTTATTTTCTGTTAAAGAGGTACAGATTTTAAAAGAAGGCTATGCCAAGTTGAAATCAATTTTACACATTTGGACTCCAGATTAATTACTAACAAATTATACTTTTTATTTTTATGCTGATATGTCATCATTTATCATGTTTTATTATTTATAGAATATCAATTCAACTTCATTTTGCATAAAAATGTCATTGAATATTTCATAATATTGGGGGAATATTTGTTAATCTGCCTGTTATTATTCTACCATTCATTGATAGCATAACATGGTTTGATGTCTATCATTTTAAATTTTATTACCTACAGAAAATAATATAAAAGCAAAACGAAAATTCTCTCAAAAGAAAACTGTCAAATGCAATTCTTTTGCTTTCATCCCTATATTTTTTTCTAAGAATTTTCTCTCCTGAACTGGGCCTCCACTCAAAATGGAGCATTTTTCTCATTATTCTCCACGTTCCCTGCTTTTCAAGCATTGTTCCCCTGACCTGAAGTGCCCTTCAGATTATGTCTGCATATTTCTTTCTTTCTAAGTTTTATTTATTTATTTATTTATTTATTTATTTATTTATTTATTTATTTATTTTTGACACAGAGAGAGAGAGAGAGAGAGAGAGAGAGAGAAGGGTGAAGGCCCAGAGCAGTCTCCATAGTTGCACATCATTAGTTTCCTACACAGTTTCATTCCACAGGTGGTCATAGGGCTGCCCAGGGTAGGAACTTGCTGGGGGCCTCCTGAATTCTCACCCAGCATGCCCTGGTGAGAACCAAACTGGGGCACACCTCAGTTCAGCATATGGGTCCACATGGATTGGGGCCAGGATTTGTTCCTTCGATTGGGCTGCAAGATGAGTACTCAACCCTCTGAGCCATCCTGGTGTCCCCTATGTCTTACTACCTCTATCTCACTTTTTGTTGTTGTTGAGGTATAGCACAATTTTTTTCTCTTTTAGAACATTATTTATCTTTCAGAACATTATATATGTATATATGAATATATGTCTGTGTGTATGTGTAATATATATATATGCACATATATATGTGCATATATATATATACACACACATGCATATATATATATATACACACATGCATATATATATATATGCATGTGTGTATATATAGTGTTGTTGAACCTTTTATAAACTCCTGCAACTTTGTGGGCAAACATCAGTGCACAGTCTGATAATATTTAAAAATCCAGTTAAAAGCTATTAAGAAGAATTAATTAAAAAATAGCAATGGTAGCAATATACAATTCAATCTTTTCAAGTTTCCCTATAAAAACAGAGATTAACTAGTACAGTTGATCCAGAAAAAAAAAAGCATGAAAAACTAGATGTCACAATAATCACAGTTGTTTGTGGCATTAACCTTTTTGTCAGAGGAACAAAGGAAAACAACAGGAGATTTGATATCTGTGATAACATTAAAACCTCAAAAAAGACAATAAATTATTATTAGGAAATTTCAGGGGTCAACTTGAGGTGAACAGCTTAAACAGGGAGGTTTATAAGTGAGTGGATGAGGTCTGTGAGAAACATAGAGAGACTAAATTAGACAATTTCTTTGACAAAAGCCAACATCCATTTATGTTATAAAACCCTCAATAAAATAAGAATTGATTGATAGGTCTTCACAAAGAGAATATTAAAACTAAACCCGAGCCCAATAGTTAGCATTCTACTTAGTATAGAAACTAGATGACATCGCCACTAAAATTAGAAATGATAAAACTATGTATGATGTTTTCTCTACCATGCAGCCTTGACTTGCAGATACTAGTCATTTCAATTAGTCAATCAAGAAAATTAAAGGCACAAAATTGGGAAACAAAAGGTGGAAGTATCTTTATTTGTCCTGCCTCAAGTGGTCTACTTGATGATTTGAAACTTTTTTTTACACATACCTCTTTTAACTGTATGTTTTCTTTCCATTCTCTATTCCAGACATTTTGGTTGGCAAGATGAAAGGCTGGACTATACTTTTCATTATTGCCTTTTTGAAGAGAATGGTGTTTCAGCAGTTTGAGTAGAGTTATTGCTTATAAATAAGAAAAGTGATCACTTTAAATAGTGTTTATTAACAAAAATTTCAATATATAGTACAGTAAATATATTTAAATATTCTGAAGTATTTTACTGAGAAATTAGTTTGACCCAATCAACATTAGAAAAAGTAGAATCCACATTAAATTTTATCAACCCATTATTTCTAAAAGATTTAATATATGCATAACTACATCTATGTCTATGTCTAATATATATCTAATATTTATATCTATATATACTTTTATAAAGTAAAACACAAGCTCCTTTACTTTTTATTCTAACTTCCCACTTTTGCGAAACTACTATTTAAATCATGTATGGCTCATGAATTGAACTCTCATTTCCTTGGATGGGGAAATGATATAAAAATAAAGACCCCCTTATAAATATTTTCACCATATTGATGTGGTCTGCAGTTGTCATAGTACTAGGAAATGTTTGTGCATAAACTGGTAAAACTAGAGACATTCTTCTTTAAGCACTCAGAGGCTTTTATATAAGAAGATTTGCCCCATCAGTGTGAAAAAAAGAAAGAAAAAAAAAAGACCTTCCTACATAGTGTCTCCTCATGTCCCTTTTCATATATGAAGTCAACTAGAAAGCTTTGAGCCTTTCTCTGGGCATTGATAATATGATCAGTTCCATTTAAAGTCCAGGACTTTCTGTGGTGAGAATATGAATCTCCTGAGACCCAAAGAGCTTTGTCCTGTGACATTCAAAGCTGATACCTCCTTTGTATCTCACATGTTAAAAACTCTCTCATGAAAGTAACACACCACCATTTTGTCCATTTGACACCCAGGCTTACATTGTTTCCCCAAATCAATCTTAGAGTAAAACAACTGAATATTAAAGTAATAAAACTAATAAATATGGTAAAAAATGTAAACTTTGTTATGGAAGTTTTTGAATCAGCTTACCTTATTTTTAATGTTCTTTATTTTTTTTTGTATTTTTAATTTTATTATTTTTGACGAAAAGAGACAGAGAGACAAAGAGAAGGGGGAGGGCCAAGAGCAGTCTCCATTGTTGTACGTCATTAGTTTTTTATATAGTTTAACTCCACAGGTGGGTGCAGGGCTGTGTAGGGTAGGAACTAGGCCAGGGGCCTTTCATATAAAAGGCATACCCCTGCAAGATGGGGGCCTCCCACATGAAAAGTTTTTCCTGCAACTGAACTGGGGGCACACCTCAGCTCAGCATATGGGTCCACACGAGTCAGGGCCAGGATGTGATTCTCAGATCCAGGGGCTGCAAGATGAGAGCTCAACCCACTGAGCCATCCCGGCATCCCTTAAAAGTTCTTAATAATTCTTCTGGCATTTGTTTTAGTACAGGTCCCTAGACTTTAGACATCTGAAACTTTGTCAAACCTGTATAGTATATTTAATATTTAAATAAATTTAAATAAGCTTATTATTTAACTTTATTTTGTTCTAAGCAGTAAAAGCCATAAAACCATTGCTTTGATGTATAAATTGTTTTCTGATGCACATTAGAATAAACACAATGAAACAAAATGCATAACTTTATATCACTTGCAACGTTATTGAGTGCCAGTGGTCCCTGTAACCCACTATCTGAGAAATGCCGTTCTATTGTATTGCTTGCAGCAGGGTCCACCAGTTAGTGTCTTCAGCACAGATACACTCAAATATGGATTCAAGAGTTGTGAGGGACTAACTTGAAATAAAATGGCACATTTTCTAAATTAGTTTGAAATTGTATCTTCTTTTTACGTGAAATTTTTAACTATTCCAGAATATATTTGTTTAAATATAAAAATACAAATTTATTTTTATTCTTTATAGCAATGTTTAGTAAAATTTGCATTCCTAAAGGATATAATAATTTTGTAGGATTAAATATAAGTATTGATTTGAGTTTGTCCATCTAATGAGTATTTAATCATTGTCTATTATGTATCAATAGGTTGACACTGGGTTCAAACAATGGGCAAAAGAAAAGTGGTCCTTACTCCCATGAAGCTTACACTGTAACTAGACAATAGATTTATTAAATGAATAAATATATAGATAATATAAAAAATGAGCTAAGGTATAGAAAGGAATAAAGAACAATAAGAACAGCAAATGGTGGTAAACTAAAAATAATTTAGGTATTGGTGGGAAGGCATGAACAATTACAGTTGAGTATCTACAATGATTTTTAAATGAACAAGCAAAATTCATATAAATATATATATTTTAAGTTCAGTTCTTATCTCTAATCTGAAATAAAAATTAGAAATATGTTCTTCCTAATATTGTAATTCATACTCTACTAACATAAATTAGATTGTACTTGAAAGGGAATATGCATTCATAACTATTACCACCACCATTCAATTCACTCACCCTCAATCTACAGATGGGAAACCTGAGGTCTAATGACAAGTAATCAATTTTTCCAAGCTCATCAAAATAATAAAGGTAGAACTAATACTGGAAAAGTGGTTTATAAATTTTGTAGTGGTAAGTATTACTTAAATATCTAAAAACAAAACAAAACAAAAAACACCTAATAGCTGATATCCACTCTCCAGATTTTTAAATAAAATTATTATGAGGAAAGACCTGGGCTTACAAAAAGCACACCAGATAATTACAATATACAGTGGAGATTTGGAACTAAGAGATATCTCTCTTCCAATATTGTGCTCTTTAGAACTCTACCATTTTCTTCCTTTAGATCTGGAAAACAAGATCCATTTTACAAAATGAAGATGTCTCATTCAAGAATGGTAGTAATATGCCAGAGAGGATCGACTACATAAACATTTAATTGAATATGAGTAGAGAAACTTCTGTGTACCTCTATTGATATTAACAGGAAGAAAATTTCCATGTGAAGGTTAAGTGCTGAAAATCCAGCAAGAGCAAAAACACACAAAAACAAAAACAGCAACAACAAAAAATGATTTTTAATATGTATTCATATCATTTGTTTTCTCCTGCCCAGCCATTTACTGAGAGATACAATAATTTCATTAAAAATTTTCTTCGAAGTCCAATTGTATGTGCATGTATGTAGGTGTTTGTATTTTTTTCCCCTCTAAATTCTTTAATGCCCAAAGAAAAAAAATTGTTTATCTATCTTATAGTATTTGAATAAATACTAAGCTTTTGAACTCATTCTTATAATCAATTAAACGCTTGGGTTTTTTGTTTGTTTGTTTGTTTTCTGATATGTCTCTCAACTGTTGGGTCTCTTACTTGAACTCTTAGTTTAGCTAGCCATACATACAACATTTTATTTAATAGTCAACGTTATATATCACTATGGATAGTTGATTTCTACTTCATGGATAGATAAGTTCAAAAGAACAGAAATTCAGCAAGGATATCTTCACTTCATTATAAAAAAGTAGATTAGGGAAGCCAGGATGGCTCAGCAAGATAAGTGCTCACTTTGCAGCCCCAGGGTCCAAGGATTGAGTCCTGGTCCTGGCCTGTGCAGACTTATGTACTGGACTGGGGTGTGCTTCCCGTGCGGGAGGCCATGAGGGCATGCTTCCCATGTGGGAGGCTGCCCAGCCATGTTCCTGACCTATGTGGCCTCACACCCACCTGTGTGGAATGAAACTATGTCAAAAATTAATGACGTACAACTGGGGAGAGTGCTGTGGGACCTCCCCCTCCTCTCTCTCTCTCTGTCAAAACAATAAAATAAATCACTCTCTCTCTATATATATTTATATCTATCTATATAGATAGATAGATAGATAGATAGATAGTCTGTAATATATTCACTGAAAAATTCAAAACAATTTCTATAACATTCATAAAATATTCTAACTTTTTTATATACAAGAGTATGGTATTCCCTGGTAAATGTATATATGCATGCATATGTACATGATATAAAATGCAATTGCTTCCAAAAATTTGCTCCTAAATAAAAACTTACATATGTGACTGATTCATTTTCCATAACATAAAAATTAAGTGTTTTTATCAGTGGATTATTGAGTTAAGAAGTCAACTTGGAAACAATAATGTGGGTTCATAATCAAATTTTTCAGTTAACTGCAAACTTAGTAGTTAAATTTATAATATGTAAAAATTATTGAAGCAATCAATAACTGGGTGGTAGCTGTACAATTAGTTTACACTTAGAGTTTTCTGACTATACTAATAAATAACAACATAATCATTTTCAGAAACAACATAGGGGCCAATTTTTTACAAAAAAAAGAAAATTTTTATTCTGTATAATAAAGGTTCTCTCTCTCTTTCTCTCTCTATATATGTTATATATATATATATATATATATAAAATGCATGGTGGGAGATAAAAACTTCCTTGGTCTGACACCAAGCAATGACTAAACTCCAAACTTCCCTAACAGATATACTTATATTGTTAGTAAATGTATCTATTGGTCTATCTATCTATCTATCTATCTATTCCTCCATTCTTCCATATATATATCTATATTGCATATATACTAGATAAAATACTATTATCCTGCAGTTACATGTGATTTATTCAGAGTTCAGGAGATAGAAATCTACATCACAATGATGTTAAGAATAAAAATGCATGATGGGAGAGAAGAACTTCCTTGGTCTACTAAACTCCAAACTTCCCTAAGAAATGTACTTTTATTGTTAGTAAATGTATCTATTGGTCTGTCTATCTATCTATCTATCTATCTATCTATCTATCTATCTATCTATCTATCTATCTATTCCTCCATTCTTCCATACATTCCTCCAGCCATATTACTATTTACCCAATCATATGTGTTAAAGATTTATATAAGAAAAATTAAAATATGGCTAGGAATGAAAATCTCTATGTACAGCTTTTTGTTTTTCTTCATTAACTGGGCAGTGCTTTCTTTGGTGAGAAATTGGAACCATTGTTTGAAGAGTCTTTGGGATAAACATTGATATATAATAATGTAGGACTTTCATGCACTAAGGCCACAAACAAAGGTTTTTCTTGACTGGCTAACAAACATAATTAAAGTCATTTCAATCAAAGATCTGTAAACCCTTGCAAAATAACTTGTCTATCATTTCAGAAAGGCCAAATAACAGTGGTACATTAAGAAAGTTTCTTTAAATTATAATTTATAAACTAGACAGGTATTGATTGTACCATTTTCTGAACTCAAGCTCTAGTTTGTAACAACCTTCATTTTGAAAATATCAGTCCAGGAAGCCGGGATGGCTCAGTGGGTTAAGCGCTCACTTTGCAGCCCTGGGGACCGAGGATCGAATCCTAGCCCCAGCCCATGCGGACCCATATGCTGAACAGGGGAATGCCCCCAGTTCAGTTCTCACCGGGGTGAGACCCCGGCCCAGTTCCTGCCCTGTGCAGTCCTGTGCCCACCTGTGGAATGAAACTATGTAGAAAAACCGATGATGTGCAACTATGGAGACTGCTCTGGGCCCTCCCCCTTCTCTCTGTCTCTGTATCTCTCTTTCTGTCTATCAAAAACAATAAAAATAAATCTTAAAGAAAATATCAGTCCATAGTACCTAATTTGGCACACCTACATATATATAGTCAAGTGTTCATATATACCTTATGAATGTACTATTTCTACAAATTGACTATAAGCTTCTTGAGAATTTGTTAAATTGCTTCCTTCTTCTACTTCACAACAAACCTACAGATACAGTAAGGTCCCAATAAGATTGTTGAATAAATATTAATGCACATTAAAATGACGTTGTTGACTCGCATTTTTAATGTTTCTACACATGAAAAAAGCAATCACTGGATATTTGATCTGTATGGTAAAATTTCAATTAGCTTTACTGATTTTCATTTCTGAGACTTTGAGAAAGTTTCAAAATGCTAAGTATTTTTTTCACAAACAGGTTTGCATGCAAAGATGAACAAGAAATAAAAATATACCTTTGGAAAGAATTTCTTTATTTTTATTTATTTATTTATTTTAAGATTTATTTTTATTGTTTTTGACAGAGAGAGAGAGAGATACAGAGACAGAGACAGAGAGAAGGGGGAAAGCCCAGAACAGTCTCCATAGTTGCACATCATCGGTTTTTCTACATAGTTTCATTCCACCGGTGGGCAGGGCTGCACAGGGCAGGAACTGGGCCAGGGTCTTGCCCCGGTGAGAACTGAACTGGGGGCACTCCCCAGTTCAGCATGTGGGTCCACACAGGCCTGGGCCAAGATTTGACCCTCGGTCCCCAGGGCTGCAAAGTGAGCACTTAACCCACTGAGCCATACCGGCTTCCCTTAGAATTCCTTTTATTAATAAAAATCAATTATACTCTCCTACAAAAATACTTTAGAAATATAATTTTTTTCTGTTAGCAAATCCCAAACACAGGTCCTGATTTAAATAGATAAAAATGCATTACAAATATAATAAAATATTCACAAATTTCAAGGCATTGTTACATAGCTTCTAATAGCAGCTTAAGGGAGTGTATCAGGATGTTGAGTTCAGTATCCAAGCCACTGGTAAGCTCATTTTGCCAGACTGATTTTAAACATGAGTTATTATATCATAACAGCTCATAGAGACAAAAAGAGCTAACAACTTCCACATTCTGTTTTCTGTGGTGGAATCTTCTCTGAATATCCCCAGGCCAGTGTTCTTATTTATTTCTACAAAACAAGATTATTTTGGGTTGTAAGAAAAGGAATGCTTCACATAATGAACATCATTTGGAGAACACTATTGTGTGGTGTTTGATTCCCATTGATTGTAAATGTTTCAGCTAGGCACCAGAGGCTACAGACTCACACACAACCCACACATGCACATTTTAACTCCTTGATGAGAAAAAATAAAGGAAGCCTGTTGTGTTAACTACTTTTTCTGAAGGAAGCTAATTCCAGCTAATTCTACATGGCTCCTTATACAGTTCATGGAATATGAAGGCAATTATTAAACACTCTTAATCTTGAGACACAAACACACTCGGTTACAATCCAGTCTCTAGCACTCACCAAAAGATCAACCGAAGGGAAAAGTAAGACGTGAATAGAGAAGGTAAAGCACTGATACCCTCAGAATGGTGTGCAGATTAAATAAGGTGTTGAATCATAAGTACAATTATTTACATTTTGAAGCCCTATACTGAGATTTAACTCTTGGTATTAAAGTCTTAAGGCAGCCTTGTGCCAAACATGCTAAGATATCAATAATAAGGACCTACAAAGAAAAGGAGAATATACGCATTCATTAATGCAGCCATAGCAAAATACCATAGACTAATGGGGTTAAACAGCAAAAATTTATTTCCTTACAGTTCTGGAATCTAGGAATTCCAGATCAACATGGTAGCAGAGTAGATTTCTTCTAAGACCTTCGGCTGTGGCTTGTAGATGACTATTTTCTCCTTGTGTATACACATGGTATTTACTGTGTGTGTACTGTGTGTCCTAATCTACTTGTCTTATGAAGACACTAGTCACCTTGAATTAGGGCCTACCCTCATTACCTAATTTTAAATTAATTACCCTCCCATTTTTAAGATATTTATTAAAATATAACAACATACGATAGTATATTTGTTTCAAGTGTACACTATAGTTATTCAGCGTTTATGTACCTAAAGAAGTGATGATCATGATAAATCCAGTAACAATTTCACACAATACCACCCTATCACAATATTATTGACTATGTTTCCTATGCTATATATTACACCTCCATGACTTATTTGTTTTATACCTGGATATTTGAACCTCTTATTCCCCTTCACCTTTTTTTCCTTTTTTTCAATTATAGTTGGCATTCAATACTATTTTATATTAATCTCAGGCTTAATCAGGGTTGTCCAAACTTTTGGCTTCCCTGAACTAAATTGGAAGAATTGTCTTAGGCCATACATAAAATACACTAACACTAATGATAACTGATGAGTTAAAAACAAAAACAAACAAACACAAAAATATCTCATAATATTTTAACAAAGTTTATAGATTTGTGTTGGGCCAATTCAAAGCTGTTCTGGGCCACATGTGGCTCACAGACCATGGGTTACACAAGCTTGTCTTATGTCTTTATCTTTATACCTCCCACTGACCTTCAATGATAATTCACTGAAAGTTTACTCAAACAAATATGTGTTAATTGTAAAGGCTGTGCCATAACTTTAAAATAGTATTAGGACAGGGAGTAAGTGACCAAACCCACAGAAATAGTCTTGTACTCTTCTAGAACCTTCTGTTATGACCTGCAGCCAGGTGTGATGTTTATTCACCTTCCTGTGGCTCAAAGACATTCTCGCTTTCCCTAAATTTATATTTATCAAAGGCTGTGCAAAATGAGTAGCTCTTCTTGTATCTAGAAAACTTATTTCATCTTCTTGAGCTCTCCCATGGGGCAAGGAGAGTCAATGCAAATGTTGTTTTAGAACATATCTCTGGAATTCTCATAGTTCTTTTCAGTTAATATTAAATTAATTTTAATATTGAGAAACATACATGTACATCTACCAGAATGCATTCAGACATACCAAGACACAGTGCTATGCTTCAATATATGTGTATACATTAAATTTTGAATGTTTATTTTAGATATATATACATTTATTTATATTTACTTTTAGAAGATAATTGTATTTGTATTTTTAACCCCACAATATTCAGACTGTGGATTAGATAAAACAAAGTTATCTCTGACTAAGCAACTCTTAAATAAGTTTCTTAATGAGAGAACAATTTAATAGATATGAAGTCATCTCTCTATATCATGAATGCCAACAAGCAGAACAGAAATACAATAAAACATAGGCAGTACTAGAAAGTCATTTGTTAGCTATTTTCAACTTTAGAGCTTGGAGCCAAACCTATGAGGTTTGAGTGCATTAAGTAAATTCCTGAAAGCTTTATCAAGAGTTTTACTTGGACATAAATATTTTGCTTTCCCAATATTCAAATGAAAAAGATGAGGGATGGCAACACAATTGGAGAATTATAATATAGCTTCCTACATACCCCATATTTATAATTTACTTTCCAAAATATCTTGCCATTGAAGGAAGAAGAGCAGCTAAAATCAACTTCAGAGTCAATAATGTCTATCAGCTAATTTTTTTATTGAGGCCAGCTCATTTCCTTTCTCTAAAAGACAAGTAGACAGATAATGCAAATCAAAAAATATCTGTCTTTATGGATTTTGCATTCATTATCTTTCTTAGTAAACAACTAAATTTTTGACAATAGAAACAAAGTAGAAATTTTAAATCCAGGGTCCCAGAATTTTTAACATAGATCAAAGATAGGAAGCAGGGAGGCTAGATGTTGATGGATGGCTATGAAAATGTCTATATGTTTATGTATATGCCTTCATCTGAAGAGAAACATCAGATTTTCAAAAAGATCCACTGTAGAAATGTTTAGTACCACTGTCTCAGAGCACAACAACTACCGGTAACCCCTTATTTTTTTAATAATTAATTTATAAGATGTTCAAAATAAGTTAAGGTAAATTAAAAAATTATAAACTGAAAGACATAAGAAACTGTTATTACATATAATCTAATTATTGAATACTAAAGTCAGCAAATGTTACAGACTCTCCAATTCCTTCCTCTTTACAACTATTCAGGTTGATCTTAAACCATCCATTCTTTCTTTTCCAACTATAAGTGGAAAAAATAGGTATTCTGGCTCCTAGAGAGGCATATAAACATTAAAATGTAGCTTAAAGTTTAGATAGCACAGACAGAGTTTTCAAAGAATTTTTGGTACCTTTCCTCAGGGGCAGAAAGGTTTTCTGTGTTGTGTTTGTTTTAAATATCCATAGGTTTTTTCATATAAGAGTATGCTATCACTTTGATCATCCTGTAACCATTGGTTTACTTTTTTAGTTGTTCCACTATGAAGAGATTTGGTGAGTGTGAAAAAATCTACAAGTTCCTCAATGGTCAGTGGTTCATTTATTGTAATCCAGTGAAAACCCAGCTGACAATATACCAGACTGAGGTTGTTGCAAATAATTTATGCATGTTAAAAGGTACACCAGTTTAAATCTTGACAGATTATTACCTCAGGGAGTACCAAATGTTCAGTGCTCACCTGACAGACATTAAGTAAGTCTGGTTGCCTAGAAACACTTACTCCCTCTCAAGGTTGATAGAATGTCTGTACTTAGTAGAGTTGATGACATTTTGTATCTAGCTCATTTTTTATCACCAATAGAGCGACACATGATTTCATAATTTGTTCAGTATCTTTCGCTTTCCCTAACAATAGAACAGCTGGAAACTGATTTGAAATATAAATTTTGTATTCTAAGAAACACTTTTATTTAGTGTATATGTCACCCCAAGCATCTCTAAAGTACTTAAGTAGAAAACATGCCCCTCGTGGTGATTACTTTATAAAAATACATACTTAGGATAAAGTAAGTTTTAATAAATCAGATTAAAGGATAGGTCAAATATTAGGGGCTGATATCTTCAAGAAGAATAAATAAATATACAATTTAGCACCAAAGGAAAGCATTCACACAGACAGGGTTTTAATTGTAATATGAAGATGAAAATTAAAATTAAATTCTGCCATCTAGATAATATTCTGTTATCTAAGAGTGCACTAAGAGAGATATGAAAAATTGACCCAGAAAAATTGACACATGTTAGAATGTCAGAAAAGCTCAGAAGTTGAGCACCTGCCTTGTAATCACAAGGTCCAAGGTTCAATTCTGGGCACCAGCCCACGCAAACCTCTACGCTGAAGTAAGGTGCAATGGCAGCCACTGGGACAACCTCCCATTTGGAAGGTCCTCAGTCTGGTTCTCACCCCACGAGGCCCCACATTCACCTATGTGGAATGAAACCGTGTTACAACTAATGATGTACAACTATGGAGGCTGCTCTGGGCCATTCCCTCTCTCTCTCTCTCTCTCTCTCTCTCTCTCTCTCTCTCTCTCTTTCTCTCTCTCTCTCTCTCACACTCTCTCTCTCTCTCTCTCTCTCTCTCTCTCTCTCTCTCACACACACACACACACAAACCTTCTCACAAAACAATAAATCTTTTTAAAAAAGTGGACACATTTTAGTGGATACCAGTGTGTTACTGTACTATAAGCATCTTAAACCCTTTTTCAACTGACATTTCATCCACTCAACTCAATTTAATTAACTCAACAAACACATAACAAAAGATTTCTGTGTGCCAGGTACCATAAAAGATGTTGGAAGCCAAAAAAATATTACTATGACAAAATTCCTCTCACCAGGTATCCAATAATTTAGCAGGAGTCAGAGATTATACTTCTTTATAAGTGCATACATAACTGAACTGAAGTGGCTGAAAATAAAGAACTGTGCAAATAGTTTTCTTATTTTGTTTTTAAGATCTCTAGTGATAAACAATGATGAGTTTAAAGTAATTACTCAATGCATGTTGTGAAAGGAGAAGTATAACAGATTAGGAAAGACATTGGTGTTGAGAAGGAATTAAAGTCTATTCTCGATTATTGGATGCTTTTGGTTCATGAGGAAAAATGAGAAAGTCATTGATTCAATGGAAAACTATTTTTCAGTGATTGTGCATAGGTATGTTCCTCTTTATCAGTACAACCAGATTAATTATTAAGTGGCCAGGAATATCTCACTCTTACAGTGTTTCTCTAAGAATTCTACATTTTATTCACTGTAATCAGAAAATCTCTTCTCAGAGAAGCACCAAGAAAAAGAGCTTTTTTGAACTTTAGTAATGGAGAGTTCACAGTGCCTTCAGCAACATCAGCATTTATTACAAAGGGCTTCCACACCATGGAGGTAGGACAAGATCCCACAACCAGGCTGAACCCTTCAATTTTGTAAAGTATAAAAACCCTGCTGGCTGAGGCTGGGCATGTGACTACTCTGAGCAATTATGGTTCCAGTTGATTCTGAATAGTAAGAAAGTAAAGCAATAACTGACTATATTCGCGAGATAGACAATGTCAAGATATTTATCTTCAGCTAATCATGCTATTTACTGAAAATTTAAAGAATTATTTTATTGATTTTTGACAGAGAGAAACAGAGACAGAGAGAGACAGAGAGAAGGGGGAGGGCCCAGAGCAGTCTCCATAGTTGACATTAGTTTTCCATATAGTTTCACTCCACAGGTGGGCACAGAGCTGCGCAGGGCAGGAACTGGGCTGGGAGCCTCCCACATAGGTCCTGGCAAGAACTGAAATGGGGGCACACCCCAGTTCAGCATGTGGGTCCTCATGGGCCAGGGCCGGGATTCGATCCTCGGTCCCCGAAGCTTCAAAGCGAGCGCTTAACCCACTGAGCCATCCCAGCTTTCCCTATTTACTAAAAATTTAGTTCCAAAATTTGATTTGACATTAGATGATACTTGTTTAATATAAGTAACCAAATACAAATGCATACACACACACCACGCAGATTTAGGCTTACTGATATACATTAACAAAACTCTTAAAATCTATTCACAGATAATAAAAGACTAAGGCTTTTGGGGTATAGCCAACTTTTTTTTTTTTCACACTTTTGGTTATTCTATAAAAAGTTCTTTCAGTACCATACATACACTGGCTTAACTAAATTAAAATCAATGTACTGGCTGTCGATTTTCTAACAGAGTGAAAAATTATGAAGGATGGTCTGGGATAATCAGAAAGTTAACATGTAAGCAGAATCACTTTATTTGTGGATGGGAGAATGCATAAAATTTCAAAAGACAAAGATTAATATGAGGAAAGAGTTCCTGGCACAGAGAACTATATGAGCACAGGCACAAAGTAAGCAAGAATGCATAAGTTATACCTCATAAATATTGAGTATTCCACCTTGAGTTAACCAGAAGGTTTGTATTGAAATTTGTAGGAATAAGACGGTATTATTACAGAGTAACATGTAATCATGAAGAACCTAGAGTTTTGAGTTGTGTAATATAGATTTATTGGAAAATATGTAAGAAGGCATTGAAGGGAGTTGAACAAAGTGATGACAATAGCATTTGGTTAAATGAGTCAGACAGTAGCAATTAGGATATGTTGAAAAATTCTAATTTATGTGGAGGTAAACATTTAAATGATAAAGCAGTAGTGAAGGTGATTTTGATTTTAAATTATTATTAAGTCTACCTACTTGATAGTTTCCATATCCAGCCATTAAAACATTTTATATAGTCATGAATTATAGACACACATATACATGTATCTATATATCTATATACCTATCTCTACCTCTATATCTCACTTTTATATTTCCGTATCTATGTCTATATCATCATCTATATCATCACCTATATCATCATATATATCATCATTTATATCTATAATGGCTCTCTGGAAAGCATCCAATCATGTAACCATTTTTGTTATATTAACAAAATGGCTGGATTTTTCCAGACAACCCTCATATATATATGAGTATATTCATCCAAAATAAGTATAATTTAACAGGTTACCACATATTAAACATTTTTTTAAATACATTTAGTTTATTATAATGTCAAAAAAAATCTACTTATGAAGCAGCTGTAATTACTTTGTATAGAACATTTCTATTTGAGAAAGTATAAATGGTGGATGAAGAAAAAAATATTCAGTCCTTATTAACATTTCCATGGTTTACTGTTCGCCTAAACTGGTATCTTTATAGTATCTTCTACCTCTCTAATCCATTCATCAAATATCTGTCAGAAATATTTTTTAATACAATTTTAGAACCTTTTACTAAATAAAGATTAAAATTGAAAGGAGTGGCTTCATCTTAGCCTAGGTGTTTTAATCAAGAAGAAACCACTTCGACTTGAATTAAAAAACAAAAAAATGAAAAAAACAACAACAAAAAACATAGTCCTATTGATGTGTCAAGCTTTTCTCCAGGGTCATTTCATTTTCCATTAACCCCCAAAGCATCAGTGTTAGCCAGTCTAGATATTGATCAAACAGATGGCAAAAATGCAGAGTCCACACTATGTACAACTGACGTTTTGATATTACCTGAACTTAATCACCTCTGTGCCATGAGTCATTGTTTTTCTTCCTGTTACAATGCTTCCACAATCTTTTAAAGCTTCATTTAAATTGTATGTCCACTGCTATCCTGCCAAAACATTTGAATTCTTTACATTGTAGAATTCAAAACACTGAATTCTTCCCACCTCCCTTTTTCTCTCCTCCTCTCTCTCTCCTTTCTGTTTTTCCAGCATTTTTTTTTTTTTTCTGGCTTGTTGCTGGATTTCTGGCTCAAATTATTTCTCTTGGACTTTCTGGCTTTGTACCTTCCTCTTGTCAGACTCAATGTCGTTCATAACTGTTGTAGGTCCGCTTAACTCTCAAGTAAATTTTGTATCTATCTATGGCAGAATGTTGAGAGATTTGAAACACACCAGCTACTGTGTCTTGAAGTTTATTAGTGCTCATTAACAGTTTGTCTTATTATGTTGAAGGTCAGCTTTGAAAAGCACCCATAACAAAGATAATTAGGGCCTTAAAAAAACAGCTTTGAAATATAATAAAAGTACTACGTAAATATCCGTCTTATACTGTGCATCACTAGTTCTTACTCAATATGATCAAACTGCATTCTTATCTAGTGACATCATTCCTTCCAATCCACTCATACCTACAAATGAGAGGACGATTATATATCAGCTTGATTCATCGGTGCAAATGTTCCTTAGCCCACGCAGAACCCAGACTCAGCTGTGTGGTTATAGAGAGCTCGGATAGAAAATATAATGCAGTACATGCATTTAGAAAAAGAAAATCAGAACATTAAACCACTTGTTTTACCATCTCTGATTCCCCCTGAGGCTCAATGACATTTGGTACATTTATCTTTGTTGTTAAAAGCATATTCTCTAACTCCTTGTAGCAGGTGGAGAAAAGATGTGGCAGAATGTTTACAATAAGGCATATAAATCCATTACATGGGTATATGTCTGAAGAAAGGGAAGGTCATTGCTTAAATTTCAGTTTAATGCCTCAGTTTTTAGTTAAATCTTTTCTTCAGTGCTCTGCAAGTTAAATACTTCAGAGAATTCTTAAAAAAAAGAAGAAAAACAGGGAAGCCAGGATGGCTCAGAGGGTTAAGTGCTCGCCTTGCAGCTGTGGGGTCCAAAGATTGATTCCCATACCTGGCCTGTGTAGAACCATATGCTGAACTGGGGTGTGCTTCCCATGTCAGAGGCCCCCAGTTTGTTTCTCACCAGGACAAGCTTCCCATGTGGGAGGTCCCAGGTTCCAACCCCAGCTCACAGAGGTATGCCTCCCATATGGGAGGCCCCCAGCTCAGCCTGCCCTGCATGGCCCCCACCCACCTGTGTGGAATGAAACCCTGTTGAAAACTGATGACATACAACTATGGAGACTTCTCTGGGCTCTCCCCTTCTCTCTGTCTCTCTCTGTCTATGTCCCTCTCTCTGTCAAAGCAATAAAATAAATCTTTAAAAATAAAGAATAAACAAGTGGGGAGGGGGAAGCAGGATCACAGATTATAGAGGAAAGAGCAAAACATAGCAAAGTCGTGGAGAACACAATTCCTTATGAAATAAAGAAAAGATGTTATACATATATTGCTTTTCAGAAATTGTATTCCTAAATTAGCAGTTGGCACTTGTTTGCTTTTTTTAAATTTATTTATTAATTTTTTGACAGAGAGAGAGAGAGAGATACAGAGACAGAGAGAGAACTGAACTGGGGGAGCTCCCAGTTCAGCATATGGGTCCGCACGGCCGGGGCTGGGATTCGATCCCTGGTCCCCGGCGCTGCAAAGTGAGCGCTTAACCCACTGAGCCATCCCGGCTTCCCCATGCATTTTGTTTTTATAAGTATCTTTATAAATTCTTATACTTCATTGGTTTTGCTTGTTCAAGGAAATGTCAATGGTGACAATTTTTCCTTCTGTGAGAGATGCTGCTTCACATTAAGTTAGTGGTGTGACTGGTAACTTGGCCTTTCAAATCTAAAGAATCTTTAACTGGGCCATGTTGCGGCTTCCTTTTGAGTTCATATGCTTCTGAATGCAGATTTTTTTTTCTTCTTTTTGTCTACTGAAAAAAGGTATCTCCTTCCTGGAGGCTTTCAATTTCCACTATGTCCTCTCTCATTTGTTTTCTTCCTGAGAATATACAAACCATGTTATAATTCAAAGAATCTCTCTCTACCAAATAGTCATCACCTACCATTTTGCTCTGCTTATTCACATTCAACCTCTTACAGAAAGCCTCATGGCTTCCTCAAATTGAGTTCTTTCTAAGAGAAGACTCAATTGATTTGTTTACATCATCAACTGTTTTTGGGTATGTAAAAGCTGTCTAGAATTAATTCTGTTACAGACTCTGAGGAAAACCAAGAATCACAGCATACGTCTTGACCACAGGGGAAGTCTAGACATATAAACAGAGTGTTTCAATATAGTAATATAAACCATGGAAAGATAGTTTTCAACCTTAGCTGTACATGAGCATCACTTTGGAATCTCATAAATATCCCAATGCCCAGGCAGCAACTCAGCCCAATTAATACAGAATTTTTGAGTAAATGGCCAAGATTCACGTGATTCCAATGTATGAACAAGGTTGAGAACCCTTGTTGTATAAAGGGTGCTTAGGTAATGAAACAAAGGGGGAGTGTATTGCAACTCAACC
The DNA here is from genome assembly GCA_004027555.1 of Craseonycteris thonglongyai. Lineage (NCBI taxonomy): Eukaryota > Metazoa > Chordata > Mammalia > Chiroptera > Craseonycteridae > Craseonycteris > Craseonycteris thonglongyai. The sequence continues at coordinate 27,721 of PVKE010013851.1, forward strand.
AGGATGAGTTAAGGAAAACTCAGAAGAGGATGTATCTGTACAGAGCTTTGAAGAATGAGTTGGTCTACTAAAGGTTTAGGCAAAGGACCTTTGTATAAAAGGCAACTACACACTAGTGTGTAACAGCTATGTGCTTTTAGGTAATTGCAAGTAGGTCATTCATACTAGACAATGGCATGTCAAGCACGACATTGGAAACTATAAAGATTGAGAAAATGACATGCTCTAAGAAAAACAGTGAAACTGAAAACTTTCCCACAACTTCGGAATGACTCAACAAAGTCTTCAATGTGTTCACTAAAAAACAAGGAAGAGGTGTACAGTTCTCCTTGGTATGTTATTATAGACTTTTCAACATCATACCTCCTGGTTTTCAATCTCGTCTTTGAAATCCAGACTACAATATTTACAAGTCACCTCCAGAATCAGAATCTTTTCAGATGTAATCTCTTCCTCACTAACTACCCCTTCCTTGAAAACCCATATTACACATATGAATGGGATATCTTTTATTTTTTAAGTTTTGTATATTTTAAAACCTTTCATATCCAGTTTTTAAAAACTTGGTTCATGTTTTCAAAGTGGGACTTAGGAATTTCTTAATGGCTTTTAGAGAAAAAACAAAAACTGTATTTAAATAACACTATAGAGATACAAGTAAACTAAAACTTCCATGCTCATTGTCAGTTGATACCACTTCACCTGGGACTAAAATTCATTTCTTGATTAGGAAGGTAAGTTCCTTTGGTCCTGAGTTTAATTTTTAAAAACATAATATAAAATTACATAATGTATTAAATAAAGATATTTGGAGTCACAAAGTGTTTTATTCACACCATCACAAAATAATTCATATTTGAATCTCAGTTTCTTCATAGTTGAGATATCAAGCATCTGACCCAATTATAAACATGATTGTACAGGTAGAAAAAAATCTAATATGTCTGAGTTTTTTCTGCTGCAAGCAAATGTAATAAGGTATTATACTATTCTATTCTGGCACATCTGTAACATGAAGTAAGAGTGCAGGTAAATAAAGACTAAAAGCTTGAAATCTAATTTTATAATTGTGTTTCTCTAGTAGTTTTACTGACAGTATTTTGGATGTGGATTACTGTATTTGAAGGTCTTTCCAGTTCCTGCAGTTGAGAAGCATTATGTTCTTATGAGAAACCTGGGTGAAGGTAATCTGTTAGGATGGAAAGGGGTCAGGTTGCAGAAAACTATCCCAATGAGTGAACAAACATGACACACTCAATAAATAAAGATTGATTATGGATTTCACAGAGCATAAGTCTCTGTTCTCAGACAGGAGTATTGGCATTTTAAGGCATGCTAAATGTTTACTTATTCATTAAACAAATAGTCATTACCTTTATTTTGTATTGTGTGCCATGTATAAGACACTGAAGATGTAATTGTATGAAAGTGAAGAGTAAGGATAATACACACTCACACAATAAATGCGATCTCATTTGCTCTTACACTGGAGTGTACCTTCATTCATCCATTCATTCAACTCCTATTCACTAAGTTCCTACTTGGGGCCATGCCCTGAACTAGGCACAGAGGCTACAGTGGCAGACCTGATATAGTCCCTGATCCAAAGTCTATGGTCTAATATGAGGTATCCTAGTCTGAACATTTAGAGAAACCCCCCAGATATGGTTAATCACAATCTTTAGTGTTCTATCCAGAGTACTAAATAAAATGTAGAAAAAAAATTGTTCTATATGACTCTGATAATGTTCTAATCATGGAATCTTCCACCAGTCCAACAGCAGAAGAATATATTAAATGCTATCTTCCTCCTGAACTTTGACATGTGACAGATATTTACCCTGATTCACTTAGGTTTTTGTCTCCTCTAGTACACCTAGCAACTGCAGCAGAATGATTATTTTCCTGAGAGGTAGTATAAAAAAAATATATACATAAATAATAAAATATATCATTTTTAAGTAATTAAAATATTTAAGGCTTTATTTCCTCAAATTTAATTTTCAACAGTTCAATTATTTTACAATGTAGAGGTTATTGGTACCATTTACTAAATTCAAAACCATAGCAATTAACACAAAACTATGTGACAGATATGAGACTCTTAAGCTACTTTGACTGGCATATACATATGGTGTTATGCTTGTAGACTGTTGAATTGTCTTGGCAAGAGTTACTTTTCCATTCCTGGACAAAAACTGCCCAAAACATGCAGCATCTCTCCTAGGATACAAACTCAACAATTCAGCCCTTCTAGTCATAGAGATTCTGTATTTAAAAAAAAAATTTTCCTGTATAAATGGTTGTCAATATGGACTATCAAGATAAACACTTGACTAGGAGGGCCAGAATCTTGAAAGATTTATCTCTATTTTGATGTACCTAGTTATTGGCTTTCCTTGACATAATTTCATAAAATTTCTAATAAACCTGTCATAATAATGCTTGATTTTTGTCTAATTAAAAGAGTGAACAAGTATTTAGATCATTAATTCTAAGGTTTGGAAGAATTTGTTTAAAAGCTGGAAATTAAGAAATATAAAACCATTCTTTAAAGTTTGTTTGGTCAAACAAAAAACCAAAAAAACCAAAATATACCTACAATGGTGTTAATCCAAGGCCATTTGAAACTGTTTAAAGTATGCTCTTCTTAAGAGTTAAAATTAAAACAGTGACCTCACTAGAGTTTAATTCTATCCTTCGATTGCAGCATGTTATATTAATATTTTTCACCAGTTCAGCTATTCCCATATAACAAATTGGCTTAATCCCCATTGGTCAGCTTCTTCCTCTAATGCAGACAACTTAATGGATTTTAGTTCTAAATAGAGTATGGTTTGTTTCTGAGTATGAATTTCAACTTTGGTTATTGTGCAAATTATGCCCTAGCTTGATATTGAACCACGATGACCACTAAAACAGAAAAGTCTAATATATGACCCAAATTAGCACATTTTGCACAGACAAGCAAAGTTAAGTTGGTTTGATTTCCCCACCCCACCCTCACATGCTATTTTTGCAAAGCAAGTTCTCCATCTAGTGGTTAGAAAGCTCACAGTTTGATCCTATCTCATTAATACTGGTTCATTATGTATATACATATATATATCTTTTTAAAGGTAAACAAACTATATATATATGTATGTATGTATACACACACACACACACACACACACACACACACACATATATATATAAATAAATAAAGTTGGGACCTTCAAGTTGATAAGTGGAGCAGTCCTGCAATTGCTTGGTGAAATGAACAAAATGAATGAAAGACGATATTTTATATTAAAGGGTTTCTGCAAAATATAAAACAGCATAACATACAAATGTAATATATAATTGTTAACAAAAATTACTTTTTATTATGGAACTGGATCAGGTAAAAGGTTTTTATATTGGATTATAAAAGATATCTTTTAGAATTGATTCTTGATTCTGATTCTGATCGACTATTTATTTCTACCAGGATCCACATTCTGAAAAAGGGATCCTTATTCTTCTTTTCTCTGGACGATTGTTAATAAAATATTCCTTAGCATTTCATTCTACTAGTTAGGCTGTCCTTTTTTTCTACTAATTGATAAAATTGTAGAGAATTCTCATCCCAGAAGAAGAAAAGCTTTATCTTCATTCATATAAATATTAAAGACTACCACAGGTCAAAAGAGGAAATTGTTATTTTGACACAAATATGAATGCCTGTTATTTTTATCTGGAAATTTTTGAAGGGTTTTTCTTGCTGATTTGGTAAGTGTTGCTTTGGTGAGGTACATATGCCTCATTGAGCCGACTCACTGAACAGCTGTCCTCCTCAGAACAGCAGAGGAGAGTTTTAGAATTAGAAGGATATTGACATTTACATTCTCTGCCCATTTTACAGGTGACAAATATGGAGCTCACTCAGAACAGTTAAGTGCCCTGTAGAATGAATGAAAGTGCGCTGTAGAATGAGAATTAAGTTTGAACACTCTCATCTATTACTTAAAAGCTTTGTTATCCAAAGTTAGTGACTTAAATCTACTGGGGCTTGGCTTACAATTCCATAAAATAAGAGCAATAATACCTGTGGAGTGTGACTATTACTAAGAAGAAAAAGATATGCAAAGTACATATAATAATCTGATACACATAAGAATGTGAAGAACAAAAAACAAACAAAAATAAATAAATAAATAAAAACTAGTTCATTACGCAGTAAATTAAAATGAAAGACTGGAGTCTTGAACCTAAGTTTTAAAGATTTATTTTATTATTGTTTTTAACAGAGACAGAGAGAGACAGAGGCAGAGAGAGACAAAGAGAAGGGGGAGGGTCCAGATCAGTCTCCATAGCTGTGCATCATCAGTTTTTCAACATGGTTTTGTTCCACACAGGTGGGCAGGGGCTGCACAGGGCGGGAACTGGGCTGGGGGCCTCCTGCATGGGAGGCACGCTCCCTTGAGCCAGGAGCCCAACAGGGTAGCAAGAACCAAACTGGGGGCCTCCTGCATGGGAAGCACACCTACTTCAGCATATGGGTCCACATGGGCTGGGGCCGGGATTCAATCCTCTGCCCCCAGGGCTGCAAAGCGAGTGCTTAACCCACTCAGCCATCGCGACTTCCCCATGAACCTGAGTTTTAAACACATATTTTTAATTGTGCCATATGACGATACTTTGATTTTTAAAAAGATTTTATGAAAAAAAAAAATAGTAGAATCATGAAGCTGAGCAATGAAAGTGCTCGTGGTAAGTGGTGAGTTAATAATGTGATGCTTCTAAAAGTTGAATGAAAAGAAAAAATGTTAAATATAGCTATAGCAAGCAAACAAGTATCTATTCTTCCCATTTGGACCAAAATATGGCAATTTTAAAACTATTACTATTATATAGAAAAAACTATAAAACTAATTATATATATATATATATATATATATATATATAATTATAGTACATCTCACATTTCTCAAGAGTATGTGAAAATGTATCAGAACATTGCATTTCTTTCTTATTACCACTCTAGATAAACTCCAACGTTAAATAATGAATTCCTTAGGGCAAAAAGTAAAAATGGAAATCCACAATTAGCAGATATACAGGACAGTATGATGAGTTAACAAAGAAGCATACAGAATTTTGTTCATTTTAAGTGAATCAGGTTCTCTTTACGTTACTCAAAGACATCATTTATGAGTCTTATATGCTTTTTTGGAGAATGACAAACTGGAAGCACATTTTAATACACATCTTCATTTTACTGACAAAATTGTAGCTCAGATTTGACACTCATGAAATGATTAAAATATTTTGCTAAAAACTTGTGGAACTGAGCTATGTCAAAATACCACAAATATTTCCCAATAAATTTCTTTTGCACTTTACTTGACCAAAACATCATCATTCATCTCTCTGTATTCAAAGCCAAAAACCACATCTCTAATTAAAAGAGATATTCTCTGGAAATTAGGACAATAATATGGATATGTAATTTTAAGAAATGTTTTATACCTTATTCTAGAAGAAGGTCCATGAAGTTACTCTATCTTTTAGTAAAGTAAAAGCAGTTTTTGAAACTTGACTTACTAGGATTCTCATGTACTCTATCTTACTATTCAATGTTTGTCTCATTTCTATCTAATTGTCAAAGTTCTCGATAAAACTGAATGGGATTTCACACTTTCCAAAACACTTTAACATTGTATGTATACTTAGTTAAATAGTTAGAGTTTTCTTGTAAGTGTATTTCCTTTTTTTTTATAACTATAATAAATTAGAAGCACTGAATCTAAAATAAATGTCAATGAGAATTAAATGAAAATTTAAGGGAACTGTTGCTAATAACATAAATTTATAAAAGCCAATCTTGCCACCTAGTGGTTACAGATGAGAAATATGATTTTAAAGTTTAAAATGCATCTTTATGCTACTCAAAGACATTATTTATCAGTCTTATATTCTTTTTTGGAGAATGACAAACTGGAAGCACATTTTAACACACATCTTCATTTTATTTCACTTATTATTATTTCATTTAGTTTCTATTTTAACAATATTCAAATAATCTAAACATATTTGATTATGCATATTTTTGATAAAGGTGCAAAAACAATCCATTGGATGAAAGATATTTATATGAAGATATGGGCGTGGAGCAATTAGACATTCTAGGACAAAAAATGTTTTGTTTTTTTTGAACATTGACGTCAACTTCACATATTATTAAAAATAAATAAATAAATAAAACCAAAAATGTCAAAAAGAAGTATAGACTTAAATGTAAAACATAAACTGTAAGCTTTAGAGGGAAAAAACATAAGAGAATATCTGCGTTTTTGAGCTAGGTAAAGAATTCTTTGACTTGACTCCAAAAACATAATTTACAAGAGAATAGATTGAAAAACTAGGCTTCATCATAATAAATGAAAGCTTGGCCCTGTGAAAGACAGATGTTTTATTCAGTTAAGAGAATGAAAAGACAAGATAACTACAGACTGGAAGAAAATAATTTCAAAAGACATCTCAAAAAATAGATTAAAAAAAAACAACAGTTACAACACAAATGTCAATGATGTAGGGAAGTTGGATCAATCATCATTTTTGGTTGGAATGTGAGATGGTAGAGCCATTATGGAAGTTTGACAATTTCTTATAAACCTAAACTTACAGCTATCATGCACTACCAGCAACTGTACTCTTAGACATTTATTTATCCCACAATAATGTAAACATGTATTCACATAAAAACCTGTATATAAACATTCATAGTGGTTTTATTCATAATAGCCCAAGTGGAAAAATTGGAAGAGGGAAATTGTTATACAAAGTACAACACATCTGTACTAAAAAATACAATTTAGCAATAATAAGAAATAATTTTTATTTGTAGTAAATGGGATAATTCTTCAGGAAATTATGCTGAGTAAAAAAACAAAACAAAACAAAAACCTTCTACTTTACCATTTATAACATTTTGAAATAACAAAATTATAGAATTAGATGAGTGGTGGTCCAGAGTGGTCCGGGGTTCGAGATGGGGAGGGGGTAAGGGAAGAGTGGTCGGTGTGGCTGTGAGAAGAATCCTCCTGAATATAGAACTGCTCTGTACTCTATCTTGGCTATAGAGGTGGAAGTGGAAACCTGCATTGATAACAATGCATGAAACCTAACACAAACATACATATGTACAAGCCTGTGCATGCTTGCATGCATACACACACAAAACATACAACAAACACCAACACACACACACCCCACAGGTAAAACTGGGAAACTCCGAAAAAGATCAGTAATGATATCAATGTTAACATTATGGCTGTGATATCGTACTGTATAGTTTTGTAAGATATGTCATTGGGGAAGCTACATAAACAGTACACAGACTCTGTCCATATTAGTTTTTACAAATGCCAGTGAATTTATAATAACCTCAAAATAAAATGTTTAATTAAAAAAAAAAAAGTAAAAAGGAAACCAACCGAATGGAGAAAATATTTGCAAATAATGCCTCTGATAAGGGGCTAATATCTAAAATATATAAAGAACTCATACAACTCAACAACAACAAAACAAACGATCCAATTAAAAAATGGGCAGAGGACCTAAACAGACACTTCTCTCCTGAAGACATACAAATAGCCAACAGATACATGAAAAAATGCTCAACTTCACTAGCAATTAGGGAGATGCAAATTAAAACCATAATGAAATACCACCTCACCTAACCACCTGTTAGAATGGCTATAATCAACAAGACAAGGTATAACAAGTGCTGGAGAGATTGTGGAGAAAAAGGAACCCTCATGTACTGCTGGTGGAAATGTAAATTGGTACAACCACTATGGAAGCCAATGTGGAGATTCCTCAAAAAACTAAAAATGGAATTGCCATATGACCCACAATCCCTCTTCTGGGTATCAACCCAAAAAACCTGAAAACCTTAATCGGCAAGATATATGTACTCCAATGTTCACCAAAGCACTGTCCTCGGTGGCCAAGTCGTGGAATCAACCAAAGTTTTCTATGATAGGTGACTGAATAAAGAAATTGTGGTACATTGGTACAATGGAATACTACTCAGCAATAAGAAAAGATGAAATACCACAATTTGTGACAACATGAACAGACATTGAAAACATCTTATTAAGCAAAATAAGTCAGACTGAAAGAATCAAGAAACATATGACCTCACT
>PVKE010013852.1:0-12257 GCA_004027555.1 Craseonycteris thonglongyai
AGTGCATAGTTATTTCTATTTTACTTTTTGACAGATAGAGAGAGAGATAGAGACAGAGACAGTTAGAGAACCAAACTGTGGGAACTCCCCAGTTCAGCACGTGGGTCCTGCCTGGGCCGGAGCCGGGATTCGATCCTCGGTCCTCATGGCCTCAAAGCGAGCGCTCAACCCGCTGAGCCGTCCCGGCTTTCCCCTTAAAATGTTTTAACTCAAGTTTTGGTGGGTTTTCAATTAAACCAGAATATACTTTACATCATCCAAATTCACTCCTTTCATAAATATGCATACCCTTTTTTTTTTATTCCCATCATGAATTGTTCTGCACAATGAAATATCTCACTTTCATTGAATTTGCTTTAATGTGAGAAGCATAGAATTTATAAAAGATGAGAATCAGCGAATTTAGGGATAGATATATGAGAAGCAGAATGTAGAAAGGTACCATTTACTGAATATTATTTTATACCGATAAGTGTAATTAAAATGGCCATTTATATAATTAAAAATACTAAATATTGTCCCAAGTTTGGTTTTTTTTTAAAGTAAGCTTTCCTCACCTAGCTTGGAAAACATGTCAGGCTCATCCACAGCCAGCCCCTGCGGACTGACTGCTTTCCCAATACAGGGTCGCTGTCTCCAATGTACGATAATACATGCAGGAGTTGGCTGTTCAAACTTGTACTGCCAGACTAATTGCATTTATAGTTTCTTGGCTTAATTTAGTTTTCTAGCAAATAGTACTTACCAAGTTACCACAGTTAAACTGGTAGAATTCAGAGCACCTGCATTTCTGAAAGCCACTACTGTGTACATGGAACGGAATCTGATTTTTAAACAACAGTTTTGCTATTTGCTTTAAAACCTATTGTTTATTATGAAGAAACTCTTTTATGTTTCTCAATTTCTCATTTGTTCTTTAAGGAAATGACCAAGGAATATATTTACAGATGTGAATCTACTTTTATTATTTTAATCTATTATTTTCTCCTCATCAGATTCATATTTATGGTGATATGCCCTGCATGGCAAGTGCTGAGAAAACATTTGTACAAAGTCTTGCCAAGGAAGAGTGTTGACTCTACGGAGTATAGTGACTTCACTGTTCAAGATCTTCATGTGTTTATTAAAAAGAAAAAAAAAAGCATGTAGATACTAGTTAATTATATTTGTCTGTCTAAATTACTAGATTTGGTGGTTGGTATATGAATTTATTAAATAATTTAAGTGTATTAATACAGTGTTATAGCAGTTTTATTGATATACTGGCAAAGAAACAAACATGACCACTCTTTACCATCTGTTTATAATGCTATATAAAGAAGACCATGTTGGTTACCATGGAAACTACATTTCCAAAACCACTGAGTGTTTGCTTGAGTTCTTCAACCTTTTAAAGACATAAGCTTTTTTCCTGAGAAAAAGAATAGAAAAATACATTTTAAAATTTCCAGTGATTTTTCAAAAGTCATTTCCCTAAAATTCATTTATTATTTCTAGTCTGATATTTTGCCTCAGGATTTCTCAAATTAAATTGAGGGACTCTTAATTTGAAAATCTTTGGCATTTTCCAAGCTGTGGAGAAAAATGTTAATACTAGTCTATTGAGGGCTGCCATCTATCTTTTTATATGTAAAGGCTTTGCTTCTTCAGAAAAACTTTTTATTAGTGTAACAATAAAAAGGAGTCTGAAGAGGTAACAAATATAATAGCATGGTATCCTGGGAAGGAAAGGCAGTTATAATGTAATTACAATAGCTAACTGCATTTAGTTATTGCTGTCATATTAGCTAATATGAGAAATATTACAACAAGAAAGTACTTAACTGTAAACAGAATGGTTCTGACTTTAAAGAGTGTGGCTACTAAAAAATACTTTGTTGTAACAACTGTAAATCAGTTGATATTTCTGGAAATTCTGCCTAGGGAAGAAAGATGTAAAAATAAATGTTTTGCTCTTGTTCTTACTGCAAATGAAAATCTAGAACTAATTTTTTCTAATCCTAAATGGTAGTAGACATTCAAGTGTTTTATTTATACAAATCTGGTGTGTACGTAGACACTCAAGAATCTTTTGGCTAGGATGTCAGGATAGCTCAGCAGGTAAAGTGCTTGCCTTGCAATATTGAAGTCCAGGGATCAAATTTTGGCCCTGGCCCATGCAAACTCATGTGCTGAACTGTGGCACAACTGGTAATCACTGAAATGCTGCGAAGTTTCCTGCGTCCCATTCCGGGGGCCCCCAGTTTGGTTCCCGCCCCATGCAGCCCCACATCCACCTGTGTGGAATGAAACTATGTCACAACTAATGTGCAGTGCTGGAGACTGCTCTGGGCCCTCCCCCCGTCTTTCTCTCTTATTTCTCTCAAACAATAAAATAAATCTCTAAAAAAAAAATTTAATATTTGTACCTGTGGCAGGTAAAAGCGTACTGCATCTGTTCCACCTTTCACTAAAGAAAAATCATAGGGGGGAAGCCGGGATGGCTCAGTGGGTTAAGTGCTCACTTTGCAGCGCTGGGGACCGAGGATCGAGTCCTGGCCCTGGCCTGTGCGGACCCATATGCTGAACTGGGGAGTTCCCTCAGTTCAGTTCTCTCTCTGTCTCTGTATCTCTCTTTCTCTCTCTCTCAAAAACAATTAAAAAAAAGAAAAAGTATAGACTATGAATACCAGTAGTATTGATAATAGTAATAGTGGATGTATATTGAGCACATAGTATGTGCTAGGGAGTATGCTTAGCATTTTACATGCTAAATGTTTATTTTTAGGCTTCATAATAATCCTATGAGGTAAGTGTTGTAAGTATACAGTGCATTCTCTAAATTAGTATTTCTCAACCTTGGCATTACTGCCATGTTGGGCTGATAGTTCTTTGTTGCTGGGGACTGACTATTAGATAAGTTGTAGGATATTCAACAGCTTCCCTGGCCTCTACTCTCTACATGCTAATAGTATTACCTCTAAGTTATTGCAACAAAAATAATTGCCAAAAAAATATTGCCAAGTCTACTGACTAGACTAAAATCACCCCCAGTTGTGAACTACTGCTCTAGATGAACCAGCAGTTATACATTTTCTGGTAGAAATTCTGTAAACCACGTCCTACTCTTCACATGCTATCTCCCCATTTCCACCATCATTTTTAGTGCCACTATTCTCCAGTTTTGTTGTGTTGGTCTAGTAACTTATGAAGAACCCATGTATTATGATAGCCCTCTTTACCCAGCATTTTGAAAACTGTTTTGATGAATAATGAAACTAATGGGAGAATGGGAGAATGTAAATTGCATTAAGATTACATATTCATAAAAGAAATTTTAATAGAATTTTAGAATCTTTTACTGAGTTTTATATATTAAAAATGGGGAGTGGGGAAGCTGGGATGGCTCAGTAGGTTAAGTGCTCACTTTGCAGCCCTGGGGGCCAAAGATCGAATCCCGGCCCCAGCCCCGTGCGGACCCATATGCTGAACTGGGGAGTGCCCCACCAGTTCAGTTCTCACTGGGGTGAGACCCCGGCCCAGTTCCTGCCCTGTGCAGCCCCTCCCACCTGTGGAATGAAACTATGTGGAAAACCCAATGATGTGCAACTATGGAGACTGTTCTGGGCCCTCCCCCTTCTCTCTGTCTCTGTATCTCTCTCTCTCTGTCAAAAACAATAAAAATAAATCTTTTAAAAAATGGGGGGAAGCTGGGATGGCTCAGTGGGTTAAGCGCTCACTTTGCAGCGCCGGAGACCGAGGATCGAATCCCGGCCCCGGCCCTTGTGGACCCACATGCTGAACTGGGATCTCCCCCAGTTCAGTTCTCTCTCTCTCTCTCTCTCTCTCTCTCTGTCAAAAACAATAAAAAAAAAAAAAAAAATATTAAAAAAAAAAAAAAAATGGGGAAGCCGGGATGGCTCAGTGGGTTAAGCGCTCACTTTTCAGCGCCGGGGACCCCGGTCCGTACGGAACCATATGCTGAACTGGGAGCTCCCCCAGTTCAGTTCTCTCTCTGTCTCTGTCTCTGTATCTCTTTCTTTCTCTCTCTGTCAAAAATAAAATAAATAAAAAAATATATATATATTTTAAAAAAAAATGGAAGGAAATTTTTATTTGTTCCATATATTCAACCATAAATGCCAAATTAAGGTTATTGTTTATTATTTCTATTATTGACTTGTAACGGAGTATTTAGTATAGTTTGCATGAATCTTTTCTGTGATTTTGAATTTAGATGATGATCAATCATGAACTGTTCTTACAAAGTCTCTTCTTAAGATAAACTCATTAATTCTCACTTAATAGTTATGGTTAACTTTCTGATCTTTTTTTGAGAACATGACTGTTTTGCTACATTTTCTTATGAAGGTTTGCTTTAATACAAGATTTCTTAGCAACTTTTTAAAATTATGAAATCTGAAGTGGGACTCAGCAGACCTCAGAATTGATAAAGGTAATCAGGTTTGTGTGATTAATGTCTTTACCAAAAAGTCTTAGCTTATTATTAGTCCATTCCTCTAAAATCTCAAAAAAAATCTGAAAATATTTTTTGTAATCTGAAAGATTGTTTCAGAAATATATGTCAATACATGGCTTTGTTAATGCTTTTTGGTAGGAAATTACTGGGTCTCACTATATTAACTAAAGAACATTTTTAAACAATGCAGGCATAGGGAATAATAGCTTTTTTCTTGGAAAGAATCAGAATATTAGAACTTTTAGATGTTCTTAAATAATTGTGCTTTTCAACTATAATTTTTAATAATTTTTTTAATGTAGGCAATAGCTTGCTCACTTTTTATATCACATTTTCAGACCAAATTGAATGAGGACCAGAGTATATAGTGCTTATATATTATGGAATACTTTTTAGTTCTTGAATAATGTGCTCTCGAGTCCTAGTACCTGGGTTAGAATTATGGCCCTACCACTTACTTATGACCCTGTCTCTTGACTTCTTTGTGACTAGTTTCCCTATCTGTAAAATTAGGTTTAAAAAATGGTACCTTGTGTGAGTTTTAAGTGAGTAAATGCATATAAAGTGCTAAGTGTTGTGCATACAGTAGATATTAGTTGTCCTTTGGTTTTATTACTTTTACTTTTCTAGGCTAAAGTGCCCAAGATTGGGTCAGTGGTGTGTTAATGAGCAGTTTAGAGTCTTGGGCTATATTTTTTTTGTTGTGATAAAGTGACTTTTGTGCTGATGGAAATATTTCAGTTTAGAAATATGAAATAAACATTGTGCTTGTAGGTCAGCACATTGAAATAAATGTAGACATTAATTTTTTGTTTGTTTGAGTAGTTTAAAAACAGTTTAAAAGCTGCCAGCAGTAGCTGTTTTATTTTAGCTTGATATTCCAATGATTGTTTAAAGGCTCATTAGCCTGTGCCAACAAGAAACAAAACCTAGCTTACCGGTATTTGTTTTGCTCCTAAGTTCTATCTGCATTTTCACAGTGGAGTCATACCCTTGCCTCAATATTATCGTTCCCTGGAAACTAAAGATTTTCAATGAAAAAACAATAATTAAGGTAGTAGCTTTGGAGTCAAATGGTCCCAATTTTGAATTCTGACTTCTACTTTTCTTTACCTTGGACAAGAAACTAAATTATCTCTAAGCCTCAGCTTTCTCACCTGTGAAATAGAGATAACTGTAGTACCTTCTTTATAGAGATGTTGAGTATATGTAAAATGCATAGCTCACAGTATGTGCTATAAAAATAGTAGCTTGTGTCCTACCTTTCCATTCTCATTGACCGTACCTTTGCCCCCAAAATGTCAGTCAAAAGGATAGACAGATAGATGTTCATCACCTCCATTCCCTTCTTTGGGGGTTGAATCTATGACTGACTTCATTATTTTTCTTATTTCTAGTGAAATGAAATCTGTCATTTTTAGCCCATACCCAACCACTTTTCAGGAAAGAAAACTGGGAGAGAAATGGCATCCCTCTGAAGCAAAGCCTAATGATGACCTCAGCATCTTCAACACTTCCCAGCACTTTATAGCTATCATACTGTCCTTTACTTTCTTTTACCTATTAAAAAAAAAATTATTTTAGGAATGCTGGGATAGCTCAGCAGTTGATTGCTTGCTTCGTAGTCTCGGGGTCTGGGGTTGGGTTCCCAGCCCAGGCCTGTGCAACATTACCTGCTGAACTGTGGCACAACTGGTAACTGCTGGATGGCGGCGAACGTTCTCGCCTCCCATGCAGGAGGCCCCCAGTTTAGTTCCCATCGCAAATGTCCCCACATCTACCTGTGTGGAATGAAACTGTGTCACAACTGATGATGTGCAACTATGGAGACTGCTCTGGGCCCTCTCCCCTTTTTTTTTTTTCTCTTTCTCCTCTCTTTCTCTCAAAAACAATAATGTAAAGCTTAAAAAAATTTTTTTTAAATAAATTTAGTGTGGATTAGGGAAAAATATTGATATTAGGATGGGAACAAAAAGTCTCCAAACAGGATGCCAGGATAGCTGAACAGGATGAGTGCTTGCCTTGCAACCACAAGGTCCAGGGATTGAGTCCTGGCCCTGGCCTGTGCAGACCCATGTGCTGAACTGGAGCGGCTCATGCAGACCCACATGCAGAACTGGGGCACACCTCCAAGGCCCCCAGTTTGGTTCCCACCCTGTGCAGCCCCACATCCACCTGTGTAGAATGAAACTATGTCAAAAACTGATGATGTACAACTATGGAGACTGCTCTGGGCCCTCCCCCCTTCTCTGTACTCTCTCTCAAACAATAAAATAAATCTTAAAAGAAATTCTCCAAACATACATTTCTTGTCACATTTCAATGTATTCCTAGAAATAAAAACATAGAATGTATATAAATTATTTATTTTAACTAAGTAGCCCTTCAATCAGCTATTTCCATAGAGAAATTCACATTGTGCCTAATTTCAAGGAAAGGACCCAAGGTTTTCAGTAAAGAATAATGAAAAATGTGCTCTCCTTCTTCCCTAAAAGTTATAATTTTGTGGACTATTTTAGAGGATCCACTGTCACAAACAACTATAAGGGCACAGGGCCATATGCCACAAGCTGGGCTGATGAAGAGCCTTATTTCAGTGTAAAGACTCCTTGGCTGTCGTGTATACCCTGGCTGCTCCTGCAGTCTGAAGGTTTCTGGTGTTTTTCAGTTGTGGTTTTTAACCTGGACATTACTTTCACTGTAGTGCAAACTTTTCTCAGACTCTGTGTGAATGGGCTATTCAAGACTTCTCATGGCCCTGTGTTTAATGGACCACAAATCCTCTAGCTCTGTGCTGCCAGGGAACCTTGTTGAATTTGTGTGTAAAGAGGAGGCTACACCCAACTGCTTATCCAGCCCTCAGTACACCAGAAGTTCCAAGACACTTGGGAGAAGTGAACTTAAAATTTTTTTCATTGGTGATTGCCTGAGGGAAGGGGAGGAGGGGGGATGGAGAGAGGGAGGGTAGGTGGGAGAGGGCACCAGCATTATGGACACACTCAATGGTTTTGTGGTTACCTGGAGAGGGGGGAGGAGTGGGGAGGGAGAGTTGTGGGGGGAGGTAGGAGTGGGCACCGGATATATGGTGGTGGAGGGGGAGCTGATTCTGGGTGGTGGGCACATAATGCAATGCATGCGTGATGTGATGTGAACTTGTACATCTGGAAACTATCTAATTGTTACCAACCAATGTCACCCCATTAAATTTAACAATAAAATAATATATAATAAAAAAATTTTTTTTCATACCTCTTACCTATAATGTACTTTGTAAACCCTAATTCTATACCATCATTTCATTTTCCTCTCTGTTTTAATGCTGCTGTGATCATTCTCTCTCTAGATTGGGTGAATTAAGGACTTTGGGGGCAGACCTCTTAATTGAACCCCATTTATTGGCTATATAATTTGGGGTAGTTTACCTTTTTAATTCATTCACCAAGCATTTATTGACTATCTGGGTGTAGCAGGCACTATTCTAAGCACTGGAGATACAATTGTGGACAAGTATAATATTATAAATGTGCTATAACATGCTTATATTCTAGTCCAGGGAGACATATAATAAACAAAATAAATGAATGCAAATATATAGTATATAACTGATAATCATTGATATGGAGAAAATAAACTATCCCTGTGCGCCTCAACAATAAAATGAGGAAAACTACCACCTCACAGAATGATTGTCATGTTAAATGAGCTGGCATGTGTGAAGGCTTGGGGGTATACTAGGATGGATGAGAGTCTGCCTCTAGGTTGCTTGCTGGCAGTTGGTAAATGAGGGATTTCATCCCAAACTATTTTGACCTGCTAGAGTAGAGCAAGTATTATTGTTCTCAGAGGATTAAATTGGCTACAATAACCTGTATGTAATTTATTTCGAGCGTTTCTCTTTTCATTCATGTGGTGCTATCCTATTACTTCTTCATACCATATGAAATGAAACTTTAAAAAATTGAATCATGTTTTTCCATTGACAAACATAATTTAAGAGATGCCCCTATCATAGTAATATTTTCTCAATTACTACCTTTTTTAGTAGGTATTGTAGATACTTATGAGGTCTTAATGTTATTTCGGTGGTAATATTTGTGACTATGAGAGTTAACAGGTTTGAACTTAGGAAGCCAAGTTATTTCTTTCTGTGGCCGATGAACACAATTTGTGTCCTGCCACCTGTCACTTCTGTTCTCCTGTACTTTGGTTTCAGTGTTGATTTTGGAAAAATAAATGAGATTTTCCTAAAAATTTTGCACTTTATTTCTGAAATATGTTGCAATAATACAGTTTTAGGTTTTGATCATTTTTCTGTTCTCTTTTTAAAAACTTATTTCTCTTCCTAAGATTGATGTATTTCACTTTGCTACTCCCTCACCCCAACCCAACAATACCCTTGAGGTATTGTTTCTCTCTAAAGTGTTTTATATTTTTTTCCTCAACTTGCTTATTTTTACTGGCTTCTCCTATGTGTTATTATATGTTTTTTGTTTGGCTTTAGCCTCTTAATAATATGTTATGTAAAAGCCAATTGAAATACCTTCTACTTTTTTGTCTTTTCCAAGTTGTTCTAATGCAAGTACTCTAAATTGGGTGTCCAATCTTTTGGTTTTCCTGGGCCATATTGGAAGAAGAATTGTCTTGGGTCACTAAAATACACTAACGATGACTGATGAGCTAAAGAAAAAAAAAATTGCAAGAAAATCTAATAATGTTTTAAGAAAGCTTATGAATTTGTGTTGGGCCACATTTAAAGACATGTTGGGTTGAATGTGACCCCGTGGCCATGGGCTGGTCAAGCTTGCTCTAAATTTTGCACAATTGCACCATCTTCATAAGCTAATAGGACTGATACATGAAATACTAAATAAATATTTATTACTTACACTGAGACATTCTTTTTTGACAAAAACATGCTTATAGACACTAGCAGAGTAAAACCATAGAATTATAGGAGATTAAGCTGATAGCATTTCTTTTGCATTTTAGTGGCTGTCTATTAAAAACTGAACTGCAAATTGAGAAAAGCATTGAGCGTTAAGGGAGCACTCATTCACATTTGGTTGATTTATTCCTCCACAGACAGACTGGTAGTGGGAGGTGTAATTCACAACGCTTTAGCTCTTAGCCAGTGTCAATGCTTGAGTGGTGGTGTGAGTCTTGTGTGTCTGCGTAGTGTAATGATGCCTTTAGTCCAGCACTCAATATTTCTACCCCTTTGCTTCAACACTAAATTGATTTTTTAATGTGAACAAAGGGTTCTAGAAGTAAAAATTATTGTGTGAGATCATTTTAACAGAGTTTTCAGTGTGACCAAAATATTTTTAAATGGACATATTTTGCTATACTAGAATTTAAAAATAAATCTTCAGTTACCATTTGAGTGGGGAAATTGTCGTGGTTTTGTTTTTATTTTTCTGGTGGTACGTTTAATTGTAAGGTGGCCAGCCCTACATCTTGCTGCAAACTTGATCAATGATGGCATTATTTTATACTTCTTTTTTTACTTCAATCATATTTCATTAAGCAACGGGTGTTTAGTAACCATTTCTGAAAAGCTCCTGCTTGATTTCCCCCTGTTCAACAACCTCTATGCCCTCCCCCAACCTTCTTTCTCTTCTCTTCCTTCCTTTGTTCCCAGCGCCTGTCTTCTGCCACATGCCCATCAAGCCTAATTGCAGCTTTGGGAGGGCTTGGGTGAGGCAATTCCTTGGCCCTGCTGTCCCTCCGGGATTTAATTCGGGTGGGATGTGCATGTGGCCCTCGAGCCATGTCAATAGCTGCTGCAGCTCCCAGATTCTGAAGGCTGGTCACCTCAGGCCCTAAAGCTGTTTCAAGTCCAGGGCAGTTTAGTCTCAGGATAGATATGGCAGAAATAATACAATTTGGGTCATTTTGTCAATGGAAATTAACCTCTAGTTCTTCTGCTAATTTTATATAAGAATCTGTGACAAAAAGACTATTTTTAGTTTCCCTCAAATTATAGTGCCTTAAAACAATTTCCATGAGTGCTAATTTTTTCTTTTACAACTGAGTAATATCACTGTCATTGAATTGCTAAATGTGTAAAATACACATATGTATATTTTTAACATTCCGTCCTTGATTCTATCTAAACTTTGGCCTTGTGTCTAAATTTTAGAGAATTAAAGGTATAATATGAGAACCTAAAAGGCACCTGACATAGGACTCTAGGGTTTGTTAAATGTGGGTTACATTTTTTTCTTTAAGTGAGAAATAGAACTATAATGTATTACTATGTTATCTGCCTTCTTAAAATTCTGTTACTCATCCTTCCTCAGTCTCCTAAGTAGAGGACTCTCTAATACCGTATGTTGTATCAGAGGCTCTGCAGCTTCTAGAATATCTCTATTAACAAGAGACTCAGCTGCAACAGAGGCTACTCTGTTTTTAAATTTCTTTATGTTGATCCAAAATTGGCCTGCTACATATTCTATCCATTACAATCAGTCTCTAAAGTAATACTTAGTAGGTCTCCCAATAGTTCATGTGAAACCTTTCAAATTAGTAGACAACCATCATGTATTCCTTTAGCATTCATTCTCTTAACTCTTCCCTTCACACACTTGCTCCTGCTGTATTGACTCTGGAAATAGCTGTGTGTGTCCTCCTTCTCCTCCAAGCATTCACACATATATTGTTTCTTCTTCAGAATACTTTTATTTCCTCTTCCCCTCCCCTCTTCAAGTGCCCTGGCCTACTTCCCCATCTTCTTGGTCTCAGGGAGGTCTCTTTCACCTCTCCGCACCCCCAGTTAGGTTAGTTACCCCTTCCCTGCACTGTCACAGCCCTTATTCATCCCTAAAGTAGCCCATACCACATTTTATTATGATTTTTAATCCAGACTGTATAATCCACATAACGGGACACCACAGCTCACTAGTACTCAGCATCATGTCATCCTTCTTTGCTGTTTAGCACCATGCCTGACACGCAGTAAGCATTCACTATATTTTTGACTGAATAAATTTGAGAACACCAGCTTTACCATTCTCCAAGCTAACATCCATCTTTTGTTTGTTTGTTTCAGACAAGATATTCTCCAGCTTGTCAGTGTCCCTCCTTAGAGAGGCCCTCAGACTAAATCAGTGTTCCAGACAAAGTGCGACCTGGCACATGTGAAATGTTAACTCTGTAAATTTAAAACCTTGGTTTTTGTTTGTGCCCAGGAGCAAAATTTGTTGTTCTCTTTTTGAGCTATGGACATTATGGTTTTATCTAACTACTATTTTAAAGGGTGTTGATGAAGTGAATTTAAAGAAATGGTGTTTTGGAAACAATTATATAATTTACTCAAGCTATTAGTCTATTCTCCATGTTGTTAACTACATACTGTCTTGTGTGAAATTTAGTGGTTGGAAGGTGTGCTTTTCTGACTGCTCTACTAGTTTCTTTTCCTGTTCTTTTCAGTATTGCATTCTGAAAGTGGCAAGTATTTTAATGATATATGGTGTTTGGAGTGGGAGGTGGGGTACAATGAATTCATTAACTTTTGTTATTTTGGGGGGTAGAAAACAAACAATATTTATAGGAGATTATATATACTGGTACAGTGGGGAAGGTAGAGATAGAAAGCAAAACAGTAGAAGAAAGGGGAAATAGGAGTTGAGAAAAAAAATAGATGACAGTAGGGGATTCCAGGATAGCTCAGTGGGTTGAGTGATCACTTTGCAGCCCCGGGGTCTGAGGATCGATTCTCAGCCCCGGCCTGTGCAGACCCAAATGCTGAACTGGGGTGTGCCCCAAGTTCAGTTCTTGCTGGGGAGAGCTTCACATG